>OMKL01139186.1:0-11140 GCA_900302295.1 Parasudis fraserbrunneri | reverse complement strand
TGGGGGAGATGGTAGAAGGGCAGGGAGGAGAGATAGAAGGGGAGGACAAGATGGAGTGAGAGAGAGAGTGGAGGAGAGAATGAAGAGAGGAAGGGAAATGATGAAGAGGAGGTTGGGTGGAAGGGGACAAATGGAAGGGTAGAAGGAGAGAAAAAGGGAGATATGGGGTGAGGGTGAAGAAGATAAGTATGGAGTAAGGCTGAAAAATGTCAAAAGTCCTACAACTGCATGATGTGGGCACAGGGCAGCACAATGGGAAAAGAGCAAGAACTCCTACATGTTTAGCTACCTACAACTGAACTATCAGAGCCAATGCTCATCCACCCACAGTAATATTCAACCCACAAGGTTGTAGGCCACTGTATTGGGCATAATCCATTAAAGGGGATTTCACATCTGCACCTGGTTGCACCCGCTACGCCAAGTTCTGTCCTAAGTTAGGGTGTAAAGTCTGTACTAAAGGAATGTGTCACTATTTAGTTGTTACGAACAGTAGCGTTACATTGTAACTTATTTCCGTGGTGCAACCGCTTTGATTTTAGTAATATGTAAATCAGAACTTGGGTAGGAATTTAGGTTATAGATGTTTCAGTGGAAATGCATTGCTAGGGAACAGCTTGGACTGCAGTTCAGTTCCTGTCGCAGTGTTTGCTAATATCAACAACTGGCAGGAAATCAAATGTAGTCCATTTAGAATGTTGTCAAGTTGAAACCGTCAATAAATACGCTACCTTTGAACTTAAAGGGATAGGGACACATTTTTTTAACCAAAGCCCTATTTCTTACTTACCAATAATGTTGTTGAATGGTGGAGTCCTTTCTCAGCACAATCCATGCTGTTTCTCATACTAGCCAGATAGTTAGCCTTAAACCAATGCAAAGTCAATGGGGTTGAGCTCCTATCTGTACAAGCTGACTGAAGCTCACTGAAATCGAATTTGTGCGCTCTGTGGAGTAGATTTCCGTGAGCCTCAGTCAGTTTGTACAGACAGGAGCTTGACCGTTTTGACTGCATTGGTTTGTGGCTAACTATCCGGAGCTAGTGTGAGGAACAGCATGGATTATGCTGAGAAAGGACTCTACCCATCAACATCATCATCAGAAAGTAAGAAATAGGGCTAGAGGTCCAAAAATCTAAACTATTCCTTCAAGTACAGCTGGTGCAACAGGCTGCTGAGCTCTTATCTTTTCCCAGCCTGGTGTAATTTAGTCTCCAAGAAAGATTTAGCAAGTCTTAGATATTTGGTTGTAATGGTTTGTTCTCAATTAAATTCCTATAAACAATTCACTGAATTATGTTTAAAAGACTGTATAAAATTGCATAAATAGAATATGTGCATAAAGCATTTAACATTTCCTTAACATGAAGAAAAAAAAAAATACCACATTGTAAATAGCTAGATGGTCTTACCTTCATATACGTATTCAATTCAGGGATTCTGCTCTCTGCTATTTCCCGTTTGTTGCCAATGAAGACTTTCCCTACAGAAAAACACATTTTCCCCATCAAAAATGTTTTAATATAACATCAATTAAGCAAGATTTAGTTTTACATTTGGTTTCAATAGTCTTAAAAGGAGAATGCACCCTACATCAGACATAACACGTTATTCCTAATATCTTGGACAGTCCTGTTAATATTTGTAAAGATACATAATTTTCTCCAAGAAAGATAAACCAAAGAAACTAATACAAAACAAACCAGTGATATCTAATATTTAATCAAATGACACCCTGCACCTGCTACGCCCACAATGACTCAGGTGTTGTGGTGTCTTGGATTGTTTGTTTTAGTTTTTTTTTTTTTATTTAACTTCATACCATATATAGTACAGCTAACCAGTTCTGAAACAGAGAGTTGCCATACAGTACCATACAATCTTCAGAGGTAATGTTTGAGGGCAATATACAAAAAAAATAATTGTTTTTATTTACACACAAAAATTCTGACTCTTTGACTTTGTGTCCTCCAGTCTTGCTACAGTTTGTCCAAACCCATAGTGAAGTTATAAAGATCTGTTCAGACTCTAAATCAGGACCTCATCGATTCATTCAAGGCCATCTCCTTCTGCTGCTAAATCAAATTTAGCAGTCTTAATGACTTTGAGCCATAATCTTCATCTATCCCTCTCTCACTTTCTCTCTCCACTCACTCACTCACTCACTCACTCACTCACTCACTTACTACAATACCTCAAATCTCTCTCTCTCTCTGTCTCTTTCTTTCCACTCACTCCCTTTCTCTGCTCTTGCCAATCTTCCTCCTATTTCCCTCTTCTCTGCTGTCTTTTTACACAGCATGTCCTGATGAGATCTAGCCCTGTAATTAAGCCCATCAGATCCAATTTTACCCAGTTTGGTGACAGTCTTGACACTGGCAAAGCTTTAAGAGTCTTGTCTCGTACTCTGTCCATATTGGGGTGGCTGCTGCCCAAATATGGTGCAAAGCTCCCAGCGGACTACAAATGGCCTTCAACAAAGCTTTTTTGAAAGCCTAATTCGGAGTCCTAGTCAAGGTTTTACCAATCCTACAGGAAAATTCTACAATAAACTGTTCATATGTATATGGTAAATGCATATGGTAAATGGAGGAAAATGCACCACAGCCATGCCACGATCCTTTTGGTTTCCTCCTGCATGTGTCCATGGCATGGGGAGTGCACATTTTTTTTTATGAATAACTGAAACAAATTAGGATATCAACCAACAAGTGTTTTTGGGTAAGGGTTAGGCATGACGTTTCCGGTGAGGTCAGGTTTATGAACAAAGGTGCATAAAAAGATGTGTAGAACTGATTCAGATAAGGATATAAACCATCTCAAGTGTTCACTGTATTAGAGCCTTATTAGCACATTAACACTCACATTTACTGACCTGACAGGGAATGTGAATATGTTTATCGTAACATATAGAGACTAGTAAGTTTCATAATTTGAATAAGCTGAGGCCTGGTATTTAATATCATAGTACTTTAATCATCTGAAGATTGCAGTGGCACAAAAAACCTCCATTTAGGAGGGGTTTCTGGTTCTTGATATATCTAATGGTTGCAGCTTAATAATCCTGGTTTCCGTATCAAACTTGATTGTGTTCAGTTTGTCTACATTTTGTGCCCATAAGCTGTGATCACACCTATGCTTGTACGCTTGTGCAACATTTGGATCATAATGACATCATGCTGTGTGATGATTGACAGTCTGATGAGGAATGTGTAGAGATAGTAGGCAAATAACAGTAGGCACACCCAGTCCTGCAGTACCTCGTTACAATAACTCAAACCAAGGGCCATAGATTGAGAATAAGGCTAGATACTATATATCGGACAGATGATATTGTTGGCCAATGTTATATATCACGATCGGCAAAAGTGGCACGTATAACCTAGGGCACCAATAGAATTCCTTGCAACAATAGAGATAAATGCATTATTCTGGCGTGTTAATAGATAATGAATAGCATAATGCTATTCATTTATGATACAGAAATAATTTTCTTATGTTTGAGGTTAAAGCAATTTTTGGGGATAAAAATGAGTCAGTTATGGGAAAATTAAGCTCCCAAATATGAGAACTGTATTGGAGCCAAACATCTCACATCTGTCTAGTCCAAGGTTAGAACAAATGAGCATGTAATAATTAGCCCTTTTTACATGAAAGAGGGTGAAAGTAAGAAAGAAAGTAAGAGAGAGAAAGAAAGAAAGAAAGAAAGCAAGAAAGAGACACAAAACAGACAGACAAGACTGAATGAGAGAAAGAAAGAGAGAGAGAGAGAGAGAGAGAGAGAGAGAGAGAGAGAATGGGGGAGGGAAAGAAGGTGCCTTCCCAGCAAGCAATGACCCGTGTTGCCTTGTTATTATTCAATTATGGCCTGTCTGCTAAGAGTCCAGAAGACCAACCTGGGGAAAAGACGAGAGGAGGGAGGGAGGAGAGAGGAGGTGAAGGATAAAAACTGGAGCACAACAAATGAAAAGAAAGAAAGAAAGAAAGAAAGAAAGAAAGAAAGAAAGACAGCAAGATAAATGTGTATATTAAAATGCAGTCAACATCACTGGAATGGAGAGGCAAAAGAATAGAGCCTATTCAACGAGAGCAGCAGAGGCCTTGCTCAAGCGATGTTGGAATGCACCTGCAAACAGGTGACAGAATGTCAAGCAAACATTAACCTCTGGCAACGTTCCACCGCCATTCAAAAGGTGGTGTTGGGAAGGGTGGGAGCCAGATAAGAAGGAAGTATGAGGAGACGATGAAGAGATTGTGATTCTGATTTTTATACAACAGGTAGATTCAGCCAAGCAATCTGATTGGACTCTTTACGATGAGCCGGCACAAATGAAAAGTGTCTTTAACCTCTGGCACATCCCCTCTAAGGCTGTGTGCAGACAAGGCTTCTTGATGGCATGCAAAAGCAGTGAAGAACGTTGCTTCCGAGCAGGGAAGGTGGAGAGACAAGTCCAACAATGATTGGTTGTTGCTAGCACTGGAGCACAATTCCATAGAAAGCAATGAACAATGAAAAGCTGCGTGCAAGCACTTCAGAAACACAACTAGGCAAGCCTAGTTAAACTGGACCCGGCCACGACACTCACACATGCGTGTTTCAACAATGGTGAGTCGGTGAGTCAGTCAGTCAGTCAGTCAGTTGGGGACATTCGCTATTGTAGGCCAGCCCTCTGGGTCTGGCAAAAAGCCTCATCTGAAAGTACCCTAAATGTGCCAAGGAAAGGCTCAGGTGTTCCATTGTGCCAACTGCCACACGTCTCTACAACGCCACTGGGCCAAGCATCAGTCAACTACTTCTGGCGCTTTTCCACCACATGATGCAGGCTCAACTCGACTTGAAAATTGGTACCAAGTACCTGATACTTTTTTTGGTATCACCTCCATCGAGATTTCAAGCGAGCTGAAGCGATACCAAAAGGTGACATGAAAAAAAAAACTGCAGACCTCTGACTGGCTAGTACTCAGACATTCACTGCTCAAATATGAATTAAGATCCAGCAATTGCATATCCTATTTCTTGCCTAAAATGTTGTCAGAAACATATTTTAGTGAACCATTTAGGTAGAAAAAGAGAAGGTTTACTGCTGTTGTGGCACTTAAAAATGTCATCTTTCCTTTTTGGAAGGCAATGAGTACCAGCCAATCAGAGGCAGAGTATAGTGGGTCTTCGACGGAGGTACTATGCAGTGGAAAACGAAGACCCTTGTACAAAAAACAACTAGAGTTGAGTGGAGTAGTCCAGTTACATTCAAACTGCAGCTTAAGTTTTATGATGCAAAGTCGTGCCTCCCCAAGATGTCACAGTGTGTGCTTCTATCCTTTTAGAGATGTGGTTCGCCACTGTGCAGGCCAGGTAACTGTGTGGAATATCATGTCATGCCAATCAATTAAACATAGTGCATAAAAGCACTATTCAAAAATTAAACCATATATTTTATCAAAGCTCTGGTCCTTGCAGATGAGCTAATGGAGAAGAAGAGGCATGTGTCATGGCAGAGATGTAAAAGAATCCATCTAAAGTTGGAAACATTTAGTAAATCACATGGTAGGGAGTCATTTGAATGATTTCAATAATCTCCTAAATTTTTGCGACTCACATTGACATTCCTAAAAATCCATATTAATAAAGACGTATGTGCAAGAAGTCTGCAAAACAGCTTCTGCTTGTATCTTTCATATGCAAAATGCGTGTGGGCCTGGTTAATAAATCAGATCCATCTGTTTTTACACATTCAAATGCATTCCCAACAATGCAAACCTGTAGCAGATCTGGTCCTATCTATTCACTGTCTGTATACAGTACATCTCCTACATATGCCCTCTCACATGGTACTCTTTTAATTTCAGTAGCCATCTGTACACTTGTACATTAGATTAGCCATGCATATATTTTGGTACATCAATAAGTCAAGTCCAGTTTATTTGAATAGCCTTTAACCGCAATTACATGGTTCAAAGGGCTTCACACACCCACATTGCAATGGATTGTGCCTTTTTTTTATGTCAGCCTATTTATTGCTATGTGGTGTTGTCAACAAGGACACAATGAAGCTTTTATCTCGTCTTAGTTAAGGCCAACCACACCCTTATATGTCCTCATACACATGCATTCAAAGGCACCCACCCAACTCCCCCACCACACTTACAACACACACACGGATGAATGCACACACTCTTTATTCTGTCACCCCTCTCCGCCCAATCAATGGTCAGTCCCCCATTCAAAGTCATCCAGCTTTATTGGCACAGGCGCTCTTTTCCAGCACCTTTTAATCAATATGGACATTGACAGTGGCCCACGGAGAGACTTATGGGAAAACGATGAGCAGGGAATTAAACTGCAGGCAATTAGCAGATGAGCAGATGACAACAGCACTCATAGCATAGATAACAGCCTGCTCAGGGCCTCCTTCACTCCTCTCTCTCTCTCTGTCCTCTGACCCCCCTTTTACCCCATTATCAATTCATTCCCCCCCTTTGATATCCACTCTCCTCAATGCCTCATGTTTCTGTGCGTATGATTCCCATGATCCCCTTCCCTCTTTGTTCTTCAAATACTTCCCCTTCAAGGTCCCTCCAAGTCCTCTCTCTTTTCCCCCCCTGGCAATCATCTGTCCATCCATCTGGTGTAAACAATGCTTTCCTGTCCATTTTGAATGTCCTTCAGTACAGGGTTATATTTATCCCTCTGAATGAATTAGAGGGTAAATGCTGAATAAGGCTTCATGCTGCTGAGCTCCTGCGATATAAGGCAGGGGGAATAAGGGGCTGGATCCATTTGGAGAGGAAATGCGTCAACGCTGCATTTTCAGCCTTCATCTCACAATAACAGAATGTTACTGTCTGCCACGTGTGTGAACTGTGCTCCTGGTCGCTCTATCTATCCCTCGTGGTCTAATAATAGCTGTGTTTCTGGTGAGCAGAACAGGGGAAAATAGAAGTCAAACACATTAGAAATACTTGGATAAAGGAAGTGAGAGGAGGCTCTTCATTTTTGTTTTCTTAAGAGCGATGCGTCCACTTCTGAGGCCTGTTTAAGTTTATTGCAAGATAAATCTGCGTATATGGAGATTAAAAAAGTATACGGTTTTGAATATACATATTCAAATAGATTTTTTTTCCTCCTGGTATGGGAGCGATTTCTGCGAGCTGTCATGGGACACTGGTGAGATCCTGTTCCATGCAAGCCGAGGAGTGAAAGAGTGTGCATATTTACAGTGAAGGTTACAGAGTGACAAGGCAGAACTGAAGAGTCTGGCAGCTGAGTGTGTTTGTCCTCTGCCCTCACTCTTGTGAAATGGAAGGCTGGTTTCCCACAGCATCTCAGCACTGAGGCAATCCTGCTGTAATTCTAGCATCAGTCGATGGGACAAAGATGATCTTAGTGCTAGAGATGGCTTTGGGAAACCAGATTTCACATAGACTGTGATTTGTTACCTGGCAACGGTATTCATAGCTTGAGGTACTGTAGGATAAAGAGGCAGGCTTAAAGGGATGATTCGTGTTTTTGTCACTGTGATCTGCATGACTGCCAACTGTTACTATAAAGGACACACCCATGGACACATAGTGTCATGTAGCCGACTTGTAAAGTGAATGCAAACTACCGTATATGTATGAGTTCACAGATTTCACATTTACATTTAGGTACTAGAGATGCACTCAAATGCAAGCACACACAAACACACACACACACACTCACACACACACACACACACACACACACACACACTGACCAGGCAGGGATGGCAGGGTGCAGGTGTTGGGGCCAGGTTTGTCTGGGTTTTCAGGTAAATATTTGGACTCCAGGTCCTGATGGAGGTTGAAGAACTCCCGGTACCTCCTGTAGATCAGATACTTACTGTTTCCTTTAGTCTTCACCTCTATTACAAACCTCTGACAGAGAGACAGAGAGAGAGAGAGAGAAGAATGGAGATTTATGGGCTGTAATGTGAGAATGCAGTGTTGCCATTATTTTCATTGTTAACATTCTTAGAACACTATTGTTGGTTGTCTTCTAGCCTTCATAGTATATGTATAGTATGTGTAGCCTAGGAGGCTATAAAGAATTCAGTAAATAAATGATAATGAATAAATTCATTAAAATGTCCTCTCACAAAGTAGTAGATGAATCCTTTCTTCTCCTCGATATCAGCAATAGTGGCACTGATGGGGATGTTGTGTGGAAGCTGGTCAAAATCACTGATAAGAAATAAAATAAATAAACAGTTTATTATTTTTGACCATGTTGAAAATGTGTCTTCAAAGCCCCAAATCAAGATGTTTTTTGACCACAGAAGTTGTAGGACTTGGAGATGGAAATACATGTCTATCATAACTCAGTTGAGAAAAGTGATTTATTTAATTGGTAAGGCTTGGTAGATATTCAGCAGTAATATATGTCAGCATAGAATATTGATGTTACAAAGACATTTTGGAGCTATTATGTCCAAGTTGTGTATCGGGGAAATTTTTAGGGGACCTCAGCGACCTATATTAACTTGTTGAAAAGGAGTATAATATGTGACCTAAACTGGGACCCATGTAACGTGAATGTTAGTGCGTAGCTTTAGCTTATGGCTATAGATAGATCGCTAAATCAAAAGCTGAAATGCATTAAGATTGACAGTAACTGATCAACCTGAAGTAACATATAGGTTAGCTTGTTAAAATGTGGTTATCCGTTGGGTTGGCCTGCTAAACAGGATGAATGCAGAGGAGCTGAAAAATAAAGCGTAAGATTTGTACCATAATGTAATTTTCTATTTGTTAAAATGGATTTTATGAATTTGGTGTCGAAAAAATTGTCATTCAGGAACCGACATCAAAGTCAAGGTATCGGTATCAGTACCGGTACCAAAACTTTTTTAACAATACCCAGCCCTAAACCCACCTACATTCAGTTTACTGATTTAGCCTAAATCTTGTTTGTGTGAGTGTGTGTGTGTGTGTGTGTGTGTGTGTCTCTCTCTCTCACTGTTGTGTTCTCCCACCTGGAGAATTAATATCTTGCCTCCATTAGCTACAGTATGTTCAGCCTGGCGGGAGCTAGCCATGGTCTAGCATGGTATGGTATGGTTGGGTTTGTGTCTCCACTGCATTTCTTATAAACTCTCCGTGGTTACTGGGCAACCTTTCAAAATTCACACCACCAACTGTGGTACACATATGATGCAACAGTCTCAGACGGCTTTGGCCAGGTCTAGACAGGTTGTGAATGGTGGTTGTCTCAGCCAGGGTCCAACCAGGTTTGGCCAGGTTCTAGAGACAATGGAGACACTCACTGTGTGCCAGACAGGCCACAGCATGGCAAAACCCTGGCCAGTGAGACAAGGCATATATGTCTCTCTCTCTCTCTAACCTATCTCTCTCCCCTCCCCCTCTGTGAAACCCATGTACTGTATTGTGATTTTGGGCTATACAAATAAATTTGACCTGACTTGTATGTGTGTTTGAACCAGAATTTATCTGCCAACTTATTCCACATTGAAATAGCTCTGTACACAACATTTTGCATGGAACAGGGTCTCGCTGAAGGCACCACAAAAGTAACCCCTGTTACTTGTCTTGTAGTATGATAATGAATTTCGTCAATATGCAAAATCCTAGAATATAGACATTTGGGCCTAGTAAGAAAACAAATATTAGACTACGAAAAAAACAAACAAGGAGATTACATGAAAGTCTATCCTAAACTTTCAACCAGTGGAGATTATTATGCATACCATCTAGACTACACTAGGCCTAAAAGACCAACGGAGAACTATGCGTGCGGCCCTATTTTGCACAAGTTGTAACTTATTCATACCTTTTTAGTTGCGCTTGACCAGACCATTGAACAGCAGGCCTAGTCAATGTGAGATAATGCCTGCCTGTAACCTGTTTGATCGAATCGTGTTGCGGGTATGCACCAATTGGAACCACCACCACACACAGGCACGTACAGACCCAATCAAAATAGGCTCTCCCGCCTCACAAATCCGAATATTTATGAGGGCAGTCCGTTGTTTACAAAAATACAAAAGTTAACAGACTTATTACAGTTTCAATTTCAATAGGCTACATTTGAATTGGAGAATATAAAAACGATAGCCTTGCAGTTGCGGGGCTATTCTAACGTATGGGGCCTTGGGCAAGTGCATACAACAGTAAATTAGTTGACACATCTAAACGCAACAATAACGCCAATCAAATTAAGAGCAGGGATGAAATCAAAAACGCGACACCCTACCAAAAGCACACTATGAAAGTCGCGTCTGTGATAAGCGGTCACATTTGCCAAAATAGGTTCCGCTTAAGAATTGCCGCTGTAGTTTTGTTTTGTTGAGGAGGATGAGAATACAAAACGTATTTCTACAGGGAATAGCCTACAATGTAACCTACCCAATGGTCACTAAACAGATACTCACCTCTCATCCCGTAATTGCCGAGGCAGCGACATGATGTGCTGATGTTGAGTGGAGTTAGCGGAAGAAACTTTCAGTTGGCTACGGAGAAAAGAGCACCTGTGCTATTACAATATGTTACACTGATGTAACTAGACATTGGCAACAGCGCCAAACGAGATCTCTTGAGTCTCTTTCTAGACTGAGGCTGTTTGTGCTGAAATACAGGAAGCAATTGTTCCTTAAAAAGACCAACAATTCGACGCTTTCAATTTGGCAATGGGCGTGCCACGACAGAAGCTAATCAAACTCAGAGATGGAAAATATTTTTCAAAAGATAGACAAGTATCACAGCTTTAATTAAGTGAAATTTTATTCAGCTCCCATAGAGAGAGAGAGAGAGAGAGAGAGAGAGAGAGAGAGAGTGTATGTGTGTGTGTGTGTGTGTGTGTGTGTGTGTGTGTGTGTGTGTGTGTGTTCCTCCATGTAAGGCATAATGCTTTAGGTTATGGGTGCACTAATGCTTGTGTTAACTGATGCGTATAGTAAGCTATGTATTTTAAGGCAGAAGCACAGAGAGGAGTATATCACACAGGACTGTTATTTCACAATCTTGGAATTGAGTGTGTGTGTGTGTGTGTGTGTGTGTGTGTGTGTGTGTGTGTGTGTGTGTGTGGGGGGGGGGGGGGGTTGATGTGTGTGTGTGTGTTTGTGTGTGTGTGTGTGTGTTTGTGTGTGTAAGTGAGTGAGTGAGTG
>OMKL01139185.1:0-10273 GCA_900302295.1 Parasudis fraserbrunneri | reverse complement strand
CACATGTCCTGTCTGTAGCCATAGCTTTGCATCCTGAATCAGCTTATATACAGTCACCAAAAACAACCTCATAAATGAAGGAGAAGATGGTCATCATTCGACACAATGGACAAAAACAAGCAGACGTGTGTCTGCAAATGTGTGTGTGTGTGTGTGTGTGTGTGTGTGTGTGTGTGTGTGTGTGTGTGTGTGCATATTAGGGGTGTAACAATACACATATTTTCAATACGAATTACGATTTTAAGGTCACAATTCGATTTGATATTCCATTCTGTATGCGTCAAAATGTATTCATATTACGGAGCTCTGATTATAGTAGTATAGATTATATATATTAGGGCTGAACGAAAAAATATCAAATTGTGATTATTTTGACTGGTATTGCAATTGCATTATGATTCACAATGTCAGAGGGAATGATTGTTTTTGTGTCATTATTTTAATTGAAAAATATATTAAAATGATCATGGTGTGATTTTTGAGGGGATCTACCAAACAAAGATGTTTTCTTAAGTCTGTAGGATATAATTTGTATGCCGGGACATCTCTGCAGCACCACAATACTTCATTTAGAATGGTATTTTGACACACATTTTGCCTGTAACAAATATTGCACCTCCTGCAATTTGGATATTGCAATAACATTTAATTAATTGTTCAGCCCTATTATAGATTTTTATATATATAAATGTACTACACAGCTTTGGCTCAGAAGCATAACATTTTATTTCAAAGTCGTGAACAATAAAAGTGAGCTGTAAACATAACACTGATAGCAGTAGCCACACCATACCACCAGTTAAACTGAGAGAGACTATCTACTGTAGGGAAGAGAACGAGAGAAGGACAACCATCGATACATTTTTACGTTTCGATACACTTGCATCAAGTCAAATCAATTCTGTATTGTATCCCGTATGTGTGTGTGTGTGTGTGTGTGTGTGTGATATCCTGACGGTGTGACGGCAGCGAGCTACCCAGCATATTAAAACAGTGGCTGTCCCTGTGGGATGATGAGCGCTGAGAGGCGTGATCAGCAGCAGCCTCTGTGTTTGTGCAGCAGGGATTTATAGATGCTGATAAGGAAATCTGGTTGTTGTCTTCCAGAATTTATGCACTTCACTGTGTCACATTCCTAGATGCAACGCAGCTGCGGAGATCCTCCTGGCTAGGGGAGGTAACTGGGATTTATAGCTTTCCTCCATGTTGGAAATAAAAGTCTGTTGCACACACACACACACACACACACACATACACACACACACACACACACACACACACACACACACACACACACATTTAAGACGGCTCCCCATGACGGTTTCGGATGTTGAATTCAGATAATGCGGGAAAGTGACCAGTGGAGAGAGTTGCGTTCATACTGTAAATATGTCCTGTCCAGTACGTGAGCTTGTTATTAGTTGGCTATGCAAATGATGCTTTAAAAGCCTTGAGGGATCCATATTTAACTCTCACTGTCAATTATCTAAACCTCTGTTCATCGAAGAGGATCCAGTAATGGAAAGCATTAGCCAAATGTGGAAGTATTTTGTATTTTGCGCTCTGATTTTGAATGTTAAAGTACTTTCAAGTGAACAACATCTTAACATTTGGAATTGCTGCAAGATTAGTATAACCACCTTTGGATGCAGATGGTTTGCATTTCATGTGAACATTTTTATTTATTTATTTGTTTGTTTGTTTGTTTATTTATTTATTATGCCATGGCACAATCCCATTCAGCTGAGACTGTTTCTGGGTCCACTCTAGTATTTTTATTAAACTACTCCATAGGAGCAACACATTTATAAAAAGCCTGGAATAATCCGGTCTTGTCACTATTTGTTAGATTTGTACCGGCTGGTAATACAGATGAAACAGCAGCTGTCAGGTCTTGCTGTGTTCACTCAGGATTCCCTTCATCTTTGGTTTGGAAATCTACATTGCCAGAGAAAAAAAACAGAAAAAATAACTTTTCTGCTGACTTCTGAAAAAGTGAGAACAAAAGTAATTCAATTCAGCAAAGAATATTTACCACCGCCAGATTTCATCTCTTAATTTCCATACAAATGTAAAACTAGGCAGGCATGGAATCTTCTGTAAATCTTAAATGAATCCAATTGTTCCCACACAGATCAGGGTTTGCCGGAGGCAGGGGGAGATAGAGTGGTGCACAAATCAGCGATTTCAAAATAAAAGTGCTCTGTGACTCGAAGCAGAATTAGGAGATTGTTTTTCCTCTTTCATATCAGAGCTACCGGTAGCTTAAATTTAGTCTTCCCTTGCAACTTAAGACATTGGAAATGGATGTTTTTATGCTCAAGTCAGTGGGGGACTATATCAAATATGGCTGGCCCCAGTAATGATGTCAGTCAGTCCTCCTAATCTATCCCACAATGCAAAGCATCTAACACATCCTCTTTTGCTGTTAGCAAAGATACTATAAGGAGAGATTATGCATTCAAAGCAGCACCAATGGGGTGAAATTGGATCAGTTCCTGTCTCTTAAGTGGGCGGGACGCTTACACAGGCGCTATCGTTAACACTGTGAGATTGAGATTTACTGTCAAAATGTTCAGACCACCTACTGCTTGGCAGAGAAGGTCCAATATTCACCTGGATTTCTTTGGTAAAGAAAAAAATAGCCACATTGGGCCAAAACGTTTACATCTGTCATTGGGGTGAATGAAGCCTGTGTCTGCTCTGGGCTCCTAAGGTGGGGCTGTGCCTTGTGTTGCTCACATAATGAATTACAGAAAGTGACAAGGAGTTGGTTAGTCTCCTTTTGAAATGTCTCTGCTGTTAGCTAGAATTAGTGCGAACATTAGCTACCAAAAATGAGAGCAAATGTCAACTATCAAATGTTTGGTAGTAAACGTTCGCAGTAAAGCATGCTTACAGAAAAAGATGCTTTGGGATAGATGCTTTGCATTGTGGGATAGATGGAAATGTTTTTTATGATAACATTAATGGGGGCAGCCATACTTAATACAGTCCCCCATTCCTCTGTTCATACTCAAAAGCTTGAGCCCTGCACCATCAATATTTGTAATTTCTTTTTCTTTTCAAATGGTCTGAGACATGCCATGATATCTATCTTCCATCCAGCACAAGCATTTATTGGTGATTGCAATGCAGAAAATGAATGTTATATTATATTATTATGTTAGTATTTCTATAACAAAAATGTAGCGCTGGCATTGGAGAGGATCCCCACACTGAAAACAATGATATAATGATACTGATGCTCTTAGAGAGCAATCACCAACATAACAAGAGTCCACAAAGAGCAGCACTAAGAGCGAGTAAACAGTGCCCAATATACTGTGCTTTCATCGGCAACTCTGAAATTAATGTCCATCCTACAGCATTCTAACCTCTAAACATGCTACACAGTGTATTGCAGCATATTGTGCAACCAATGCATAATTAATGGCTCAGTGGTTAGTCACCTTTACCAGTCTTATCCTCAGGCCTGGCCAAACCAGTGGAGACCATTTTCATTCAGTTAATCTACATGACGTGTCCTAATGTGTGAGGCTTTTACTCCTGGGAAGACTGCCGTACTATCCAGTTGGCTTGTGGTTGGTGAGGTTCTGAACATATGCCTCAGGAAAATAAATAATTCAGCTGAGTTGTTCAAGGCTTTTCATGTGGGAAGTTTTGCTTTATCTATAGGAGATATGCCTGGAGGTATAGCGCATATTGCACGTAGTACATGGGGGATACTCTACAGCTACTGTCCTCATGTAAAAGTCATGATAAATTATGGCGGCTTCACGTTTTCACTCTGTCCATCTTTGGAGGAGAAATCATGGCCTTGACCTTTGTCATATATTATGTAGAAATTCATACTAGCGATGGACTATTCAATATTCAGAAGGTTTATGACTTCTGAATGCATAGACCTTTATTTTATACTCAGGCTTCTTCCTTCAACCATGCCAGTGGTGCTATTTTTAAGCAGCTCCGTGACCGTGAATCTGTATGAACAAAGAGAGTGAGTGTGAAAACCGACTGCACCGACAATACGTGTCCTCGACGTATCACCTGAGCTGTATAATGTACCAGTGTTTACATTCAGAAAAATATAGACGTAGCTCCTTGGAGACGTGGCCCGATAAAAGGGTTGCCAGATAACCTTGAGGTCTGACAGGCTGAATTCTCCAGGCAGTACGCCGACCGCTCCTCTGGACAGATGACACACTGTACGGTCTCCGCTACTTGCTGTGCCTCTCGCCAAAAGGTCATCCGATAGAGAGGGCAGCACCGCAACAGCAGGGGGGACGATGGGGGAGCGGACACGCATGGGGCTCCGGTCTCTGAGCCCTTCTAAGTCCTGCTGTTCAAGCAAAAGGCTACTCAACCATTCAGAGGAAATGGAAATGGAGGAAATGCAAGGATGGAACGAAAGAGGGAGTGAGGAAGTGGTTTTCTTGTCGGGGCTGCTGCTGCTGCTGTTGTTATTGTTGATGCTGTTTCCTTTGGTGTCTACGCTGGCTTTGTCAGCTGTGTGCACCAGGCTCCTAGAGATAAGGCCGTAGAGGGAAGTGGCTCACGGAAAACAATACATGACAAGCTTTTCTTTGCTCAGTGCTGTTGAGACTGTGTCAAGCTATTTGCATAATACCCAATGACCAAATCTCCCGACTGCAATGATATTAATCATCATTTGAAATCAGCGTTTTTGCACTTGTGTGCCAGGGAGCATATTTGACAGATTCTGCTGCTGCTGCAAGTTTTCTCCCGTATCAGTAGTCTAGCTGCTGTAGCCTATACAGTGATATAAAAGACAATTTGTAAAGTCTCAATAGAAAGAGAATGGGAAAGGAGTGAATTGTGCCTAGATTTGGAAAACAATTACATTGTCTGTGGCTTAATGAAACACCAGTGCTTTGCTTGATTTTCATTAATAGCCCTCATGTCCTCTCTCCTGCTGTACATTGGAGTTAAGCCTATTTTTTTTTCAGCTCGTGCTACATGCAATCTATCCCACAGAAATAGGACTTTATTATTAATTCTATGGTGTGTCATTTGACCACTGTGTTTCTGAGAGCTTAGTCAAATGAAAATATTCCACATGTGAATTACTCATTAGAAGGGTTCTTTTCTCCACTGTTCTGCTAGCATAATGATCTCTCTCCCCACTACTGGCCTGGATTAATCTAGCAATGTCTTTAATTGAGTTGGCACAACTCTACAAGGAGAAATGGGACCCATGGTGTGTTCCACTACACTGTCAAAGTTAGCTTGTGGCTCTGAGCTAAATGCCAGGATTCCACCGATGCGGAGGATGTTAATATCAACCACCTATCTTTTGATAATATGGAGATTATTCTTCTTCTACCATGTCTCTCTACTTCATTATGATATCGTGTCCTGAATGTGCAAGTGCAAATTTGTACACACACACACACACACACACACACACACATTATCTCACACAAGTGAGTCTCGACAATATTTAAGTGGGCCTTTGAAAAGTTATTTTAGATTGTAATCAGGTGGCCTTTAACCTCTGAAGTTAAGCAAAGGCCTGTATCGAATACATTATTGGCCACTCCTGCTCCTGCATGATAGCTGCAATTACACACCGTATTATGTCACTTTGTCCTCTATACTGTCTGTCCTGTCTAATGTACCCACTGTCTCTCTCTCTCTCTCTGTCGCTCTCTCTCTCTGTCCCTCTCTCTCTCTCTGTCCCTCTCTCTCTCTCTCTCTGCCTCTCTTTCTCTGTCCCTCTCTCTGTGTCCCTCTCTATTCCTCTCTCTCTTTCTCTCTCGCTGTCTCTCTCTCTCTCTCTTTCTAGGTTTCTCCATACTGCAGGCCATCATGGAGGCAGCAGTAGCTAACAATTGGCAGGTGACTGCGCGCTCAGTGAGCAGTGTAACAGATGCGGCGGAGTTCAAGCGCATCATTGAGGAGATGGACAGGAGGCAGGAGAAACGCTTTGTGATTGACTGTGAGGTGGAAAGGATCAATACCATATTGGAACAGGTGAGGTTCACACTCACTCGCTGCATCCACAGCAGCTACGCCTGCATAGACCACCATCCCTCTCTGGGATTTAAACCCATACACTTCCACATGCTAGCTTCTGTGTAAATCCGGCACAAAAAGATGTTCTCCCTGCCCTGGATCACAAAAATATACATGTAAAGCAGTTCTTTCTTCTGAAACATTTAACTCAGTAAGGCGGATATGTAAGCTGTTTTCTTTTTTTCGTTTTTTTTTCGAAAGGCACAAACAGGGCCTTTGAGTGCCTGTAATATAGCATTTAACGGGAATGAGAGGTACAGGAGGAGTAATCTTATAGGTCTGAGGAGCTTACATAGCCTAGCAGCTGTTTGGTGTGTATTGTTTGGGTGCTATGCTGGAGGCTGACACGCTCACAGGGCATCTCGGGTGAGGGTTGTCGGTGCCTGGGTGCCTGGGTTTGGAGAGGCCAGAGCGTAAACAGCTGTTTGGAGAGCTACGCTGATGATGTGGCCTTTTTAATCCTGTTCTAATGACCCCCAAAACCCCTCCATCTCTCCATCACGTCCCTGCAGCCCGAGGAGGGAATGAAAGGTCCACTAGAGCTCATGGTAGGGGAAACACAATTACCATGAATAGATGAGTGGCTATTAAGCCTCACTTCTCCTCTGTTCCCGGTCCCTAACAGCACCGTACACCAAACAGCTTGCTGCTGCTGCTGCCTGTTTAGAAGGCAATCAAGTCCTGAATTGGATTCTGCTCGTTAACATTCATTTAGATATCGGCTTCTCCCTGAGAGTTAGTTTCACTTGTATTTTTTGTATTTTTTTTTTTATTCCTTATATAAATCTAATTTGATCCCAGAGTCATAGTTTAAAGCAGAATTGCTTTTGGTATTAATTTGCTGTGTCTAATTTAATTCTCGTGCCGCAGATTTTCTCCCCTAATAATTCATAGTCAGATTATAATGTTACTCAAATCTGTTTCCTTTTCTTTTGAGCGTACATTCACTCTTTTTTTCTTTTAAGAGGAGCTGAGAATATGCATTGCGAATCACACGAGACATATTAATGAGCACGTCTTTAATAGCTTTTTTATGTACAACCAATAATAAGAACACTGGGTATTAGTGTGTTTGATGTTCTCTGTCTTTCTACCTTTGTTTCCATGAATGAATAATTTTTTTCTTCTGGAGGAATGCCTCCAATTCCTCCTCCTCCCACCATCATTAATTTTCCTCTTTAAAGGCCCATCAGTGATATGTCAATTGTGAAATGTAAACAAATGGGTAGCCCCACCACAAAAAAAAAAAGAAATGATAATGGAGACATGTTTTCATTCTCTAGTTGATTGACTGAGCTCTTGATAATAGGTGAATATGATTTTCTTATTGTATTTGCTGTATTATGTGGCTGTTCTGGTTTGTTTTACATTGGTAATATTTGTCAACACTAGAGTTAAACAGATCTATATCCCTATTAACAATGGGTTAAGACATTTCCACACAGTGTATTTTCCATCTACAGGTCAAACTCTTCAAAAACATATGTAAATATAGCCCACATTGATATGGCAAAAAAACAAGTTACAGATTGAGGCTTTAAACTTTGCTTCATCACTGAAAGGGAAAATAAAGCTTTCACAGTGGCTCACCTCCACAAAGCAGCAGTGGGCAAAAATGTTACTCCTTACTTAAGTGACGACCTCTGCGTGGGATGGTCTATACTGAAGATAATTGAAATAATTTGCCCTGCACTGCCAATACTGATGACTCACAGTTATTCAGAGAAGCGGCTGGACTTCACTCTGCATCCGCCCCCCTGTTGGGGCGTACCATTATACAGTGAAACAGGAGTGGACTGGCCCCCGCTGAGACTAGCAGAACCAAAAATGGCTCATGTATTCCTGCGACAGAAACAATGCTTCAAGTTTTAGTTTGAATGCTTTGAATAAATGCTAATTTCTTTGTTTCACCACTCTAGTTGAGTGATTGTGGACATAGTGTATTTTTACAGGATGTGAGAGAGTAGGGGTGTGACAATACAATACACTCAGGACACTATTCAAAACCATACATGATACTGGGTTCACGATTCGATATTATCACAAAAAAAAATATTTTATTGTATTTTATTTTAAAGACATCAACTACACAAAACAATGTTATGTTCCCAATATTTCCATTTGTTATGAAATTGTAAACAAAATGTTGTGTTATAGTAACATGTTATAGCCTAGCCATCTTGTCAGAAATGGCAATAAACAAAGAGTTTAGCCGAATCTGAAATTCTCAGGGTGGTTTTGCTGATTTTTTTTTTGCTCGCTGATAGTTTTGCTGTTTCGCACGATCAGTGTCGTCTCAATGATGCATATCGTCACATTTTCATATCACAGTATATTGTGGCACGATATTTTGTCACAACCATAATAGGCATGCATTTCAACAGGATGTGAGTGAGTGACAACTAAGGACCCTCCGCTTCACTATTTGCACCTGAGGGCCATTCTCTTCGTAATACAATGTAGACACGTCGCTTCAATCTGTCAAGGTCACTGGCTGTTGAGAGGTAACCACGAGGCGAGACAGATCCCACCAGCTGATTGTTGGTGGAAATGGGAATCAGCTCCGTGGCTTAGTCGCATGATTCCAGCGTGAGTAATCCCTCTGAACGAACGCGTGCTCATACCAGCCAATGTGGTGGATGGAGCGGAGAGTTATCTTCAGTAGGCCAGCGCTGAGCGTTTCATTCAGCTTCCACATTTTCATGCGTTTCATTGTTTCACATATAGGCAATCCTGCACACTTAGCTTAGAACCACTTTTGATTAATTCACTAACGATTTGGACCTTTGTCAAGGGTATAAGGGCAATCTGTGTAATAGCCACGTTCAATAATTTAACCTCTAACCCATCTTGTGTGCTCAGGTGTGGGACAGTGACTGCCTCTGAGGGGTTATAGATTCATCATTTTAAAAGAAAGATACATGAAAGATCCTTTTAAAAATGTTTAATGCGCAAATACTGTGCTTCTTCTTTCATGTTTAGTGCATTCAGTTGTTGAACATCCTTTTGATTAGGTTTATTCATCACTTTACACTATGCTGTAAGAGAGCACATTAGACCGTGTGTGTGTGTGTGTGTGTGTGTGTGTGTGCATCAGGCAGAGCTATGTTTGTCTTCATGAAAGCAGAGATAAATAGATTGTTTTCTAACGCTGAGGAGAATGTTACACCCTGGCCATTAGTATTTTGTGCCATAACAACTATTCAGGATTTGTCGCAAAAAGGACTTCAATATACTATCAATATACTATACTGCACTGCAAATAATTTAACCCCATGGCTATCCTTATATTCTTACAATGTAAATGGAAGAGTCCCTGCCAGCTTTGCTCTCATCTGGCTCGTACGCAATGAATCTTTTTCACAGAGCCCTCCACTGCTATGGTGTTGTATGTAAAATAAATAAATAAATAAAGGGAAAAAAGGGGAGAGAGAAAAAATGAAGGTGGAAATGAAGGTGGGTGGACAAAACAATTACCGTCGACCCTTTGTCAATCATGTTAGTGCTGGTACTGCTTACGGAACCATAATATAAAATGTCACAATGTTAATTATTCTGGAAGCTTGTGTAATAGTTCCAGAGGGGAGGAAGGTGTGTGTGTGTGTGTGTGTGTGTGTGTGTGTGTGTGTGTGTGTGTGCACTGTGCAGCATGCACATGTTTGGGTGGGTGTATGTGTGTGTGGGCACCAGAGCTCTTTGGTGTACATGTGCATGTTTGTGTGTATGCATGTGTGCACGCATACGCACATAGAAATGTGTGTGTGTGTGGGTGTGTGTGTGTGTCCGTGTCCGACCGTGTGTGTGTGTGTGTGTATATGCCTAATCTGATCCATCTATGCGATTGCACACGTAGCCGGTATATCTGCGTGCTGCGCTCTCCTTTGTGCTCCTGCCTGGCTCTCGGCCCTCCTGGGCTTTCTGTGCTGGAGTCTGCTTAGAGGCAACAACCTGCTCGTCTCCACTGCAATGAGACTCAGGCATGAATGAACGGCGTCTGGGACAGGCCCAGGGCACACAAGCTGTTCAAAGACAGGCAGGCAGTGAGTGCTCCGCCAGCCGCAAAGCCACGCTTTCACGCAGAAAAAAAAAAGAAATTTATATATATATATATATATATATATATATATATATACACATATATATAGAGAGAGAGAGATAGAGATAAATATATATATATATATATATATATATATATAGAGAGAGAGAGAGAGAGATATATATATAGAGATATATG
>OMKL01139183.1:0-10845 GCA_900302295.1 Parasudis fraserbrunneri | reverse complement strand
TGCAGGGTCAGCCATTTGCAGTGGTTGTGAAGCAGGCAGAGGTTCAGTGTCTTGCTCAAGGACATTCTGACACTGATGGACACATGGGCTGTTGTGGGGATCTAACCTGTGACCTTCCAGTTACGGGACAGTCTCTCTGACCTGCCTGTCGCAGTCCTGCTGCTGTTAGTAGTTCTCTGAACACAAGCCCGAGGACGTGTCCAATACCGATGACCAGTTGGAGGGGCGAGTATATCGGTGGCATTTGAAGGAAACGAAGGGTTAAAGGATGGTCTCAAAGGGTTAAAGACCTCCTTTCTAAAAGAGATGTCTTACAATAAAAAATAAAATAAATGGATTAATTAACACTCCTCAATTACCATGCTCAATCAAAAACTAAGTAGCAGAAGGTGTTAACAAGTTAGAAACCATGTAAACATACCTTGCCTTAGGCTACTATTTGCTTGTTATATTTGTCATATAGAATATATTCACCCCAGTAATATAATCAAAACTTGCCTGAGAGCATGTAATCCTTGGGCTCAGACAGTGCAGTAATGTGGGCTCAGTAGCACTGCATTAGTGGGCAAGATGCTGAGAATCATCTGTATGTGTGCTTCAACTGATTTCACATTAAATGGGGATATTTTTATCAAAACATGCTACAAGACCTGGTATTGCCTTATTATTTGTATTTCCCCCAAAAATAAATAAATTCACTATTATTATGTTTTAAGCTAAGATTGTTCTAAGACTTTTTAAATTGGGCAAAATTTCCAAAATTCCCAAGCTTAACTTCCCATGGAAAATTACCAGAAATGTATCGGAAAGTTTTCGACCCTTTGCAACCCTAATCTCTTGTAAGGGTACAGCATTGAACTATATAAAACCAGGTACAGAAAGGCCCCAGTCTAGAGATTCACGGCGCGGCCGAAAGGCGGAGCATATTGGGCCTCCTTTCGCGAACGAACAAAAAAATGAGAGCGTGCGTGCGACGCCATTTTTGAGACGATGTGCGAGCATTGGAAGAGGGAGGGGGCTCTGAAGCACTTCAGCCCTGATAAACACAACACCTCGTAAATTGTTTACGGCGGATTTGCAGTTGAAACAGTTGTGGAGTTAATGGCTCAGTCCTGTCGTAATAAGCACATGTATAGCTGGTTAAGGACTGAGGGTGCTTGGCTGATAGTTCTGTCCTTGATGCATTTGCAATTGAAAAGTATGTAGCCTACGATTTGACCATGGCAAAGGAAGATATTATCAAGCAAACTGATCCCTGGATTTCTGCAATCTACATGGCTTGCTGCGATTGGAGTGAAATGCATAGATTCCAACTGCAAAAAAAACCGATACGATACAATTCTTCTAGGTTTTATAGTTCTATGGGGTACAGCTGCGCTATGGAAGATTGGCACCCTGTGGCCATGAGAGGTAACTGCACCTTGTTTAAACATGGAGGGAGTGAAAATGGCAGCAAAAAATACATTTCTTCTAGCAAGGTAACTTTGGGCAATATTTTACAATTGTGTCATTCCCATTTTATGCTCTAGAAATGAGACCATGGCCTTTTACGGAGTTCGCGGCACTGGTTGTGCCCAACCAGGAAAGCTTGTCTGGTCAATTTCACTGTGGTTTTCTCTTGTTCAGCCAAACTCGGCCCAACTCTGTCATTTAGCTTTGCTTGCTAAAGAGGCAATATTCATAATATACAGAGCAGGTTTTAGCTTTCTGCTGCTCCTAGTCTTCAGCAGCTGCTGAACCTTCTAACTCAGGTAAAGCAGTGCTTAGTGCAGCCTGAGTTACAGTCGCATGTTTAGTACAGCAGAGAGTGATTGTTTTCCTTGACTACAAATACTTTAATGATACACTGATTATGCTGATACATAGACATTTTCAAATTGCCTCAGGGGGCACCATAAGCACTAAATATGGATATATTTGAATATGAAATATAGTCCTATGGGCAAGTATTAGTCAGGTATTAGTAAGGATTGGTGAAGGTTGATGTGGCATACTGCCTAATAGCTTTGCTTTTTTTTATGTCACCTTTATTTAACCAGGTAAAAAGAAAATCCCTTTAGATCAAGGATCACTTTTGTGAGGGAGACCTGGCCAAGACAGCAGCATAAAAAGTTACAGACAAGACAAAATTACAAAAGAGAAACATACAACATGGAGAGACGGGTATGCGCCACAATCCTAAAAACAATACAAATACCTACGAGCAGAGACAATTACCAATAGATTAATTCACCATTGAACTTACAAGTGCTTTAAATTCAGACAGGTGTGACCAACTGAGCCTCTAACTCAAAGTGTGTTAGTGCAGTCAATTTGAACCTTGGCAGCAACACCAGAACACATACCAAACATGCAAATCCCCTAAATGGGAGAGAATGGCAAAACTGTGACAGTTTAGAAATTCACAGTAATACAAAGATGATGGATGCACATAGGTCTTAAGTGCAACAGTGTCATTAGATGGATGCCCTTACCATCCCTAGGAAACTTGCTGTGTCAAAACCTAATCTTTAAACATTCCCAGACAGCTCCTCACCCCTGACAGCTTTACATTTTCAATGGGCTTGAAACGCAGAATGTCTGTTTGCCGCTATAGTACCGAAACCTTTGATGGGACAGTAGGAAAGCCGAGAGGGAGACAGAAGAGGGGAGATACAGGCACATAAAGCATTAATATACAACAGATTCAATTCTAGGCTAGTGGGAGCACATGGCTCCAGATGGAAGGGTCTTTCATTCACTTTTACCATTTCAGTAGTGAGTTTTCATTCTTTCTCAGAATTTCATCTTTCTAGAATTCCATAGATTTCAATGGCCACTGGCCATTGTTACATCATCATCATTAGAATGTTCAGCTCTCAAAACTCTAATCACATTGGTGTGTGAAAGACCACATGAGGATATTGCTGAGAATAATAATCGTGAAAATAAAAAAGATAATTGAAAAGGGTTCTTGAAACTATGTCGGGCCTTGAATTTCATGTATTAGGCCTAGTAAGATTAAAGGTGCTGTCAGTGATATTGTTTTGTGAAAATAAGTGTTCAATAGCTCTACATTCTGACAGCCATCTCTGACATAGGGTGTTTAGTCAGTAACATGGGTCTCCCAGTCCCCTCCGCTCTGCAGTAAACAGAAAATAAAAATAATAATAATAATTGATTTTGATATGTTATTGTCCTTAAAACTACAAACATGTTTACAATATTTTATGATACTAATTATCAGCTCCTATAGCAATTTGCAAATGGATATATACCCATTTAGATTGTGTTTTATACATGTATGACTTACCTGCATAGATTGTTTGCAATATATACAATTTCCCCTGCTTGATAACCCATTTTGCGACTTTTGCAGCCTTCTGTCTGTGATTGTAAGGTGTTTTAGAGTTTTTTGTGTATTATGGACTACTATTAATGTTTTTTTTAAGTGAATTAAAATGTTTGCTCATAGTGTATTATACAGCCTTAGGAACCACTATTCATCTATCTTTGTCCACTTTAAAGAAAGTCAGCTGAGTCATAGGCCTAAAGCCCCCTAACTATGGGTTTTCAAAGGGGGTGGGGGGGGTTGTAGTATGCCTACATTATGAACATGCAGCATAAAGCATGTATAAATCGAACCCTGCATGTATAAACTGAACTGCAACCCTTCCAATGTGGATGTCAGTCAACTGAAGATGAAGTCCATCCAACAAGGTCCCTTAATGCATGAAGTGCAAGATGAGTGAGCAGACCAAATGAAGCTATCAAACCAAAAGTAATGTAAATTCCTTTGCTTTCTTAGATATCTCCCTTTTTAAAAGACGATGTTTGAAATGTTCCCCTTTTCTTTGCCAAAAATGACATACATTGACATACACATTTTTCATGATCACATCATCATATCATTTTTTGCTTCTTGTTATCTAACATATGCATTTTTTTCCTGTTGATTCTTCTGCTTAATTGAAGGTATGCCCAAGGGCTCAATTCTTGGGCACTTATTTTCTCTGTATTTTATTAATATTACTACTACAAGGCCTACTATTACTATTATTAGCCTATAATTAGTAGGCTAGCGTATTATGAACCTATAGGCTAGCAGTTCAGTTGATGATTCAGGATTTTTTATTTTCTATTTTAATTTTTAATTTTTTTACTTTTTAAGGTGATGATTCACCAATTGAAAACGATGTCAATTGCAACACCAGTTAGCCTTTGAAGATGAGCTGATATTGCCATGGTGTTCTACTGACACATCATCACAGAATATTGCTGTAGATAAAGCAGGATTGATTTCATATTGATTCAGTGTTAAATCCACCAACAATCAATACAAAAAAACAACAATGTGCTTTTTGCGGTTGTTTTGCTGCACTTTCGGCAGTGGAACAACGTTACATTGATGAGGAAAAGATGTGCAAACAATGTCTGAGTTGATTCAATATTCAATATTGATTGGCTATTTTACATGGATTTTAGAACATTGATTCTAGGTTGAGCTGTCTGGGCATTGAACCATATAGCATATAGGCCTACATTCACTGCGTCATACTATCGTCCAGTAGATGGCGCATAATACTATCATTGCTACACAGATGTAAGCGTTCTGATAGAACGTTATATTTAATATAACGCTTACAATGATGTGGGAACAGGGAGATAATAATTAGAACGCCGCATACAAAACGAAAGGGCCAAAGCCAGTCCTGTACTGCACAACTTGTTTTGGCTTTAGTGAGACAAGATAAGGCAGTCAGACTTGGATAAGCACTTGGCACTTCAGGCTACGGTGTTTTATCATATTAAAATAATAGGCAGTAGCCTATTGAGGCAAATATCATTGACAATTGATGTCATCTTCCGCCAGCAGTGAATAGCCAAACATGTATTGAGGGTGCATCATTTTATTAGTGTCGCATCAAATTGATAGGCCCCTTTGTCGGCTTTTCCCTTTGAAAAGAATTAAAAACATTAACCAATTCAAAAGGGATATCGTCAGCTAACAGCCTAACATGTAGGCTTGACTAATGAGAAATAGGTCCACATGTGATTGCTTGGTTTATTTGGTGTCGCATCAAATTGATAGGCCTCGCTGTTGGTTTTGCTCTAATTGAAAAGCATAAACAATTCATGATACAATAGTATAGGGCTATTTGATAGTTGTAAAGCACTAACAGGCTTTGCTGGATCATACCGCCTAACACTAAACACAGCTGTCTGAGGATGTGGGACAGGGGCCAATCCAGATGCCGATCCAGTGCTAATAGGCTAGGTAAATTATTAAAATGAAAGCTCACTTACATCAGGAATGGCAGTTCCGTAGTATATTCATGCTTTATGTTCAGCGCAGTAGAAATCCTTCTGTCTGTGTTGGCCTTAGCAGGATGACCCGCTTTATTGTTATTATCCAGATGTTTATCACAAAACCCAGCCTACTCATTTGTGCAAAAATAAAAAGGCCTCCTTAGGCGGTGTAGCGCGACCGACCTAAACTAGGTAGATAAATAATTAAATGCTTCATGGCTATCAAAAGCGTTTAGCCTGGCCTACTAGCGCTAATATTTGAGCGTGTGTCACTCTGCGCTCCGATGCGTGTGAGGAGACAGGGGGTGGAGGTGATGGGGAGGTGGGGTCTATTGTCTCCACAGTGGATGACATCATTCCAGACCAATGGCAAACGGAAATGTGATAAGGCAGTCAGCTCTGAAACATACTCAGCACGTGTGGTAGGCTAGAAGGGTGGGGGTTTACGAGCACAACCTTGTGTTGGTGGTGCATTCGGGTTGGCCTCGTAAACGGGAAAATCGGAGAGTGTCGGAAACAGAGAAGGCCTAGGAGCCTACCTACTAGGCTGTTTCAGTAGGCTGCTGAATTTAAAATAATAATATCATATTTCTTTTTTTAAAGCACTTTTCAAAACAAAGTCACAAAGTGCTATAAAAGAACAACCAGTTACACAATACTCAATATTGATGCATAAAGTAAATTACAAAAATACTAAAAGCAAAACTAAAATAATACTCAATGACAAATTAAAACAAAAGCAGCCTTACAAAATAAATGTAGGCTAATAAATTTAAGATAAACCAAGTACAGAACAATTAGAAAATCTAAAACAATAAGGCCACCAACCAACATGCAGGATATGGTGTAATTTATCCCTTGCACCATATGCTATAGTGAGTCCACCTGTAGGGCCCAGTCAGGTGCAAATGACTTTGTTGCTGCTGGGCATTGCAGAGCAGCCATGTTACTGAAGTTATAAAGAGGGCATTCTGTCAGCTGTGTCAGGCTACTAACAAAGCCTCTAACCCCAACTTCCACAGGGGAGATCTGGGTTCTCCAACCAGCTTCTCTGCTCTCCACTGCCCGGTCAGAGTAGGCTACTTGCACTTTCCAACATCAACAACAATCTGCAACAGTAAAGTTAACAGATGCCACACCAACAACATGCTTCACAGGGGACCATGAACACAACCCAGCTGTCCTAGGCAAGCCCAGTCTTATTACTGTTCTTTTTCCTGCTTGTTCTGTTATCATTAGCTAGGCTATATGACTGTTGGTGTGTTGCTGTTTGAGGGCTTGTTCTGTTATCATTAGCTAGGCTATATGACTGTTGGTGTGTTGCTGTTTGAGGGCTTGTTCTGTTATCATTAGCTAGGCTATATGGCATGGTGTGTTGTTGTTTGAGGGCTTGTTCTGTTATCATTAGCTAGGCTATATGGCATGGTGTGTTGTTGTTTGAGGGCTTGTTCTGTTATCATTAGCTAGGCTACATGACATGGTGTGTTGTTGTTTGAGGGCTTGTTCTGTTATCATTAGCTAGGCTATATGACTTGGTGTGTTGCTGTTTAAGGGCTTGTTCTGTTATCATTAGCTAGGCTATATGACTGTTGGTGTGATGTTGTTTGAGGGCTTGTTCTGTTATCATTAGCTAGGCTATATGACTGTTGGTGTGTTGTTGTTTGAGGGCTTGTTCTGTTATCATTAGCTAGGCTATATGACTTTGGTGTGTTGCTGTTTGAGGGCTTGTTCTGTTATCATTAGCTAGGCTATATGACTATTGGTGTGTTGTTGTTTGAGGGCTTGTTTTGTTATCATTAGCTAGGCTATATGACTTGGTGTGTTGCTGATAATGACCCAACGTATTGGATTAATTAAGTTCTTATCTTACGTTTGTTCCTTTAAGCGCAAAAATCACGTTATGGCAGTATTAGAAATGAATACACATGAATATGTTTCTTTCTTCTTTTATTTCGTCTATATCTATGCCTATTCCCCAGTGTTCTCTTGTCGTCCTCTACTTTCTAAGCTGCAGATTAGCAGACCTAATGAAAACCATGTATGTTACTGAGTCAGGACCAGTATGTTTTTATTCATATCAATTATTACACTATTATTTTTCTGTACAAATGAAACAAACTGAAATCATCCATTTTTATTTCCACTTATTACACATGAAGCGTGCATATCAATAAAAGTAAAGCAGCGATGCTGATGTCAACAACACTTGTAATGTAATACTGTTACAGCAAAGATGGCATTATACTCTCTAGATTTAAAAAAAAAAAGCTCTACATACTTGGCGAGTTATACAAGGAGACACGCTCATTTATGGAAATAAATATTCTTTTTTTTTGTACATTTACATCAGGATTCAGAAACTATGAATCTGTTTATTGTGCTATAGCAATAAAACAAGCTATCCTTTACTCTCTGCTGTGCTTTGTAATAGTCATGTTGTTGGTCATATTCTGTGAACATTTTTTTTTTTTTTTCCAAAAGTTTCAATGCGAGTAATAAGAAAGATGGCATCCCTCCTGTGTCATAACTGAGAGGTGTAGACTTTTTGTTGTCAAAATCTTTACCCCTTTTTGAGCAAATACTTCATGACGAGATAACAAGTCATGCCTTCCATTTAGTGCTTGGGACAGAGCAGTACAAACACACACACACACACACACACACACACACAATTTGTGTTCTCCAAGGAATCATGTTTCATAGCACAATTTCAAAAAAGCAGGAACTCAATACAACAACATCTGGTATAAAAAGGCATGTGCTGTCCTGAAACAGGTTTCCAAACTTTTTCATAAGCATTGTGTTACATACTGACCCCTATTTGATACGTTTTTTCCCCCCAGGGACACCATCTGAGAAGATTTTTATTGTTCGATATGATTTAGTGCAGAATCATACTGATCATTGGGAGTTTTGAGAGGAAAACCTATGACCAGAATAATCATTCATATATATTCTGTCATTGTGCTAACTTGATCAAATAATGAAGTTAAAATGTTTTTTTTACTTTGCTGGGAGACCCCATGGGACGTCCTCAAGGACTCCTGGGTGTCCCCAGACCTCACTTTAGAATCACTGTCCTACAGGGCTGGGTTCGACACAGCCGTTAAGCCGAAATGCAGACCTTGACCCAGAAACAGTCTCAGCTATCGCATTCACACAAAGCATTTGCGGAATCCATAATATCCCAGACGCGACTGCGTCTATGGCAAAATCTCATTCAGACTCAGAGGCTGCCTCTGTTTACGTTTTTAATTGAGCGACTATAAAGTGAATTGTCTTATTTCATTATTACGTCACCAGTGTAAACAAAATGCATATTGCCGCTACATGGGAGTAGGGGTAAACATCATTCGCTCTCGCTGAAAACGAGAAGAGCTTTAGTGAAACAACCTTTGAAAATGTCCCAAATTCCAAACTTTTTCTTCACTGCAGTTGTAGCGAAAAACCCATGAAATCCAGGATACATCATGTCTAAGCTTTTAATTGACCACGTAGCTATTGCAATAGCTAATGAAAACAGCAAAATCCCCATTACATAGTGAAATAGGACGTATGACTCCGACTCTGTTGTCCTACAAGGTAGTAACGAGAAAGTATTTGACAGGGCACCACCCACTGATTGACTTACATCTTGCTGTGCTTAGCCGTGTTTCACATCGAACAATATCATATTAAATTAACAGCCATATCAAAATATTACATACAGTACTTCAAAATATATACTACCATAAAAGTCTTCATCCGTTCCATGCAAAAATAAACACACCTACTCTGTCACGAAAGGTTTCTCACGCACCAGTCACATATTAATCTTTGACATGATATACAATAAATAGATTAAGTAATAAATATCAATATTAGTCTTGTTAACAAACACAAATAGTTTTCACAGATCACCTTTTCCTCTGTAACATTGTTCATTTTGGTAACTGTCTGCAAACTCTTTAACACATTACCATGCACATTGCATTTCCACTTCCTAAAGTCTCTTACAAAACACAAGAACATATTTAGAAACCCTGTTTTAGCTATTGACACACTTTTTCAAACATGTTCACCGTTGTGGCTTTTCATTGACATGAAAGAAATAATTCAAATAACTGCACAAGACCAGTCCACAGAGAGAGGGGAACCAGTGGGAGGTTTGGGGGTTTAGAGTTGTCTAAATGCCAGACTTCCAAGTCCGTCGCACAGTAGGGGTAATCTGCATTCGCAGACTTCAGAATCTGTGAGCCCAGCACGAATCATGCTCCAACCAGGCTTAAGAGTTTGACATGAGCCTGAAAATGTGATCCCAACCTGACCCCGCAAAATTTCCATACACACCCAAACTGAGCTATAACCCATAGCTTTCTGTAATTCCAACTCCAACCAAAGCCTAAAATTGCTATTAATCATTTAATAACGACGTGCAAATAACAATCGATCAGCAATATTTTTACGCCAATGTCCCAAGCCAAACCCGAGAAATGAACCCTTTCAGGTGTACGATCTCACATATGAGATTAGAATTTTGAGAACTGAACATTCTAATGATGATGTCACAATGGCCACTGGCCACTGAAACCTATATACTGGTAGAATTCTAAGATAGAATTTTGAGAAGAAAATCTCCCCCCCAAAAAACATTTTTCTTCAGTCTGGCCTAACAGAACTCATCAGGTCCAGTCGGGTCCCACTGGGTTCAGGCATGTGTCAAGCTCCTAACCGGTCTAGAGGAAGGAGAAGGAGTGTCTGGAGCCTCTATCCTCACTAACCCAACGTGCACCACCTGCGTCTTAAAATTCGAGGATGCTCTCATCTATCTTGATCAAGAGAGTCCGCTGAAGATTGAATACAAGAATTCATAGAAATAAAGTGTGCTCTTAAGAGGAGTTAAGGGTAACCTTGCAGCTGTTTTGTAGCAGTGGTGCTCGGTAGTCATTTTGGCTCTAGTTCCACATCTGTCTCCATTTTTGGTCCGATAGTTTTGGTTGCAGTGCACATTACAGCACTACTTCTATACACTGGACCTATACATTGTTCTATAGACATTATACATTGTTCTATAGACATTATACATTGTTCTATAGACATTATACATTGTTTGTGCCTTTTGAAATTATTGAAACTAGATTATAATGTGTTGTTAAGTTTTTCTTTTTTGTATAGTAATAAGATAGTAGTTTTCATGCTGTGAATATAGAGGAAACACTGCTTACATCTCCCCCTAGTGTGTGCAGACAGCATGAGTAGATAAAAGTAGTCCAGTGATACACATCACCTCTTAACCGGTCCGCAGACACCTCCGTGGCCTGAATCTACCCTTGATAATATAGTAGATGGTAGAAAAGTTTCCAAAGTCAAGCAGAGATATTGCACACAGTATCGATAATAAGTCATGATACAAATATTTATAAACGCTCATGAAAGTAGACAAAAAAAAAGAAGAAAAAGAAAAGGAATCAACTCGAATAGAACATAATGTAAAAGAGTGAGGAGAGAAGCTGTCTCTCTCTCTCTCTCTCCCTCCTTCTCTCTCTGTCTCTCTCTTTCTAGATCGGAAGAGCGTCG
>OMKL01139179.1:0-12140 GCA_900302295.1 Parasudis fraserbrunneri | reverse complement strand
GGGGGAGGGGGGTGGGGGGGGGGGGGGGACATAAGAGGATGGCCGGGGGCTGGAACAGCGCAGCTCCGGCCTGGGTCTTAAGTAAACTGTTTGGGTTGGAGGTCCTGGACTGGTTATTGGGGGGAGCTGGAAGGCAAGACTTGTTGTTTGGAGAGACCGTTACGGCAGCTGTGGCCATAAGACTCACTGAGATACGCACACAAACTGAGATACGCAGACAAGGAGACACACGCCTGGCCTGTGATTACACTCATACAGAGGCACTCCTGTGAACGATTACTAAGCCTTGTTTCAGTGTTTCCATGCATTCTTCCATACTCCTATGGCTTGCAAGTCGTGAGGGGCCTGTTGGTACTGCATGTACTGTGTGCAATGCATGCATTTGTAAGCATGTTGGAGTACGTGTGTGTGTGTGTGTGTGTGTGTGTGTGAGGGAGTGAGCGAGTGAGCAGGACAGCGAGAACAGTGTGTGGCACACAATCTAGTCTATTGTGAATGTTGCTAGTTCACACTATAGAGCACCAGTATCATCTCATCTGGCTACACACACAACAGCCTACTGTTGTGTTCCTATTCCAATGCACTGTGCTACTGTTCTTGCGCCCTCCACCCTACCACTACAACTCCAGTACAACAAACACAGTCACAGAAACCACACTGTTTCATAATATACACACAAAACCTCTATTCCCACACATCCACGTGCCTTGCTGGGCTCGGCCTGGCCTAACCTAGCCTGACCCAAACCCCTTGTCCCCATCCCACTTGTGACGGACTCCTTGGTGTCTGCCGTCTCCCACGGCGACCGGGATTCCAGCGTGATCTAAAGGCTGAGATTAGCCTGGAGAGGTGGAGTTGGTTCAACAGATGAATGTTTATACCGCCTGCTGTACACAGAGTGAGCAGAATACTGTGCACCACCTCCACACAGTCTTTATGCTGAATTATACACACATCACTTTAAATCAACTGTGAGATACTGCACGGAGCACGCTGCGCAAGAGGGTTTGAAAACTGGCGTCGCTTTAATCAACCGTGAGATAATTCCAACAAGCATGGGTGGATTAACCTGGCTGACACAGTGATCGTACTCATTCCAGCCAGGGTAGGGGTGTATAAGATTTTACATTTAAATTCTGAATAGATGATAGTCTAAAGACTAGTCAGTGCCTAATAGGTTTTCTGAGCATTGATACAAGCTACAGTGTAATCACTTCAACCTAAATGTGAAATATTAATGAAAGTCTGATGCTCCTACCTGCTCTCTGTCCCATGGCGTTGGTGGTGATGCGCGGGGCCATGTTGGTGATGGGCACAATGTTCCCCCTTGAGGTGGTTGATGATGAGGTGCTGGTGTGCCCATCCTTGATCTCGATGGTGAGGAAGGTCTTCATATCAGGGTCTGTGTCTCCCTGGCTCTCCAGTTGTCCAGCTGATCTCTCTGGGGTCCTATCTTCCTTTGAGTTGCCTGAGGCGTGCTCAAGTTTTTCAGCTGGATGGCTCATCCCACCCAGAGAGTTCTGGGATTGGCCAGTTGAGGACAGATGTTTGTTGGCTACACCCCCTTGCTGAGGCGTGACTTGGCCCTGGGCTGGGCTTGCTGCGCTGGAGGAGGTGTGGGATGAGGAGGCAACACGTGGCCTCCCTGGCCGGTCTGCAACACTACTGACGGATGCTGCTGTGGTTCCTGCAAACAGCTGAGTGGCTCTGGCAAGATTGGTCTGGCCACTGATGCTGGAGGAGGCCCCGTTCCTCAGAGAACTCTTCCTCAGGGCTGGGACGCTCGGGCTGGGCTCCGTGAACTTGCGCATCCGGTCCCGTACAGAGTTGACCCGGCTGAACGGTGCCAACACAACCTCTTTCTTTTCAGGCACTGCAAGGCAGAGACAGAGTACATGAGTGGTGCTGAAATGACAGAACAGCACATGAGATTAAATATGAATACTCACAAAAATATAAATCATTTAGCTGCCCAGGCATGCTGTTCAGCTGACAGAGAGACTAGAACATTACAAATCCCTTTTTGTAGACAGAATTAATCCATAAAACCCAAAGCTTCTTGCTTTCATAATGCCTGCTTCTCTCCTCCTCAAAAGATTTCCACAAATCCCTTTCCCCTTTCCCCTTTCCTCCCCCCTCTCTGTATTTCGTTCCAGCCCCTCTATTTTCTTCTTTGGTCTTATGAGGACATTGATGTTCCAGTGATTTATTTTTATTTTTTTTACATTCAGCGATGCTTAGTCCGGCTTTTGTCATCTCAAAGTTCACACAAAGCTCATGCCCTTGGACCAACATGAAAAAAAAAATAATGTAATGAAATACAAAACAAAAACGACTTATATGATCAGAAGATGTGCACTGAGGCAAAAGATGCGTTGCTTAGTAACAAACCAGTGTTTACAGTACATGGTATAGAGAGGAAAGCACTGCCTGACAGACAGACACAGACAGACACACACACACACACACAGGGTGAGTGACTGAGTGAGTGAGTCAGTGATTAAGTGTGTGTGTGTGTGTGTGTGTGTGTGTGTGTGTGCGTGTGCGTGTGTATGTGTGGTCTAATACACTCTCTACTCATTCTCCCCTCTCCATTCCCAGACCTCTGCAGTTCTACTAGCCCTATACGGTCATACTGGTCCTGTGACTGCAGAGTCTCCACATGGACGACATTAGGCTGATAGTGCGAGGGCAGGCCATCTTGATATCCGAGGAGCAGCTATTAACTCAGAATGAGTATGAAGGCGCGACAAGACTGCAACTCATCTGGTGTGATGTTATAAATCGCTCACACTGAAGTCCCGCTAATGAGTACAGAAAACATTGTTAAGCTCTCCCTGAAGTCAAATAAATTAGTCTTTTCCTCTGTTTTTGCATTGTCCTATTTGCTGCTGTGAAATACATTTCAGAGGAGCTAAAAACAATAAAATGTGAAGTTTTCAAATAACAATAAGTCTTCTGTGTGGTTGCCTTGTATTTTTGGAATACGTGCTCACCAGCATCCGTTGCTTTGCTGAGAGGGGTGAATGCTGAATCTCTGCTTGGTGTGACCTAAGGGAGACAGAAAGGAAAACAGACTGAAAACATCACAAAAATGCAGATGGACTATAGAACGAAATCATTCAAAAGTGTTTCACGTCTGATCAAAGCAGCAAGGAGGTGACACAAGGGGCCTTGTGACGATGGCAGGTATACTACCTATATATACTATATATATATATACCGTCTATACTGAGATGCTCTGTGTCTCACACAGGGCAAATGTGCGCATTCACACAGGAAGCTGGGATTGGCATAGGGGAGTGGAATGGCAATGGTGGTATCTACACATACTGTGCACACAGAATCCACAGGTGGTGTTTTCATTATGTAACACTGGTGCTTTGGGGTGAGGCAGTGGGCCTCTTGTTCTTTTTTTGGCCGAAGGACCGTGGTGGGCCCCAGTGTGTTTACACTCCTCTCAGGAGTGGGAGCATCAGCGTATATCACAAGGAACAATAAAAAGAGACCGGGGCCTGCTCTGGGTAAACACAACTAGAGGGGCGACAATGTGGCGTCACGGTGACCCGTGTCCCCCAGATGAGAACATCTAACCTAACATGAGACAATCGGTGGCTAGCAGTATCTGTCTCCTTTTCTTAACCCTTAGTTAACCAGGCAAGTTGACGTTCTTATTTTCAGCAATGGCCTGGGGAAGTAGCTGCAGGAGGGAGTGAGGGTTATACACACACACACACACACACACACACACACACACACACCTGGGAGCTGCCCGGTGCAACCACAATCTTCCACTTTTGAGCACTGAGTAGCTATTCTGGAGCAGTTAGGGGTAAATTAATAAGTGCCTTGCTCAAGAGCACCTCGAGAGCAGTTGTTAATGGAGGGGTGAGAGTGACAAACATTCACTTCCCATGCCCGAATTTCCTCAGAGACGGCCCAGGGGACTCAAACTGGTGACCTTTTGGTCACAAGCCTGCCTCTCTAACCTCTAGGCTACCATCCAGCCTGTGTGTTCCAGATGCTGTGAGGTGAGGAGAGACAGAGCTCTGGCCAGTAATGGCATTTCATCCCTCTCTGACAGGAGGGGAGGTAAAAACAGAGCCTGAGGCGAACCAGAACTGAGCCAAAAAAAGCACAACAATGACTGTCCGCGGTGATGTGGTGCCGAGTTTGTTTGTGTAGCCAAGTAACCGCAGCCAAACAGGACCCAACACAGGTTCAGTGGGGAACACGAGTTCTTTATGGATGCCGATGGGACCTAGGTGTCACTGAATTATTAGGTGTCAAGGTTTTTACGTGTCAGGGAGAGTGAAATAGAAACCGACAAGTGAGCTTGGACTGCAAGTGTACATCACCGATGCTCTTTAGCACAACATCCCCCTCTAGTGGCATAGTTAGGGAGAAATATTGTATTCTTCCCGCGGTTACACCACTGCCTGGCAAACTATACAGACCATAACCCATGTGTATTCACTGAGAAATGTTTACATATTCACACCTGGAGTTGCACTCATCTGATACAAAGACTAAATACTCTACCTTCTGGTCTTGGAGGTCATCTTTTCCTCTAGCAAGGCCATTGATCATGCCGTTTTGGGAGCCTGTGTCTCTCTTAGATAGACTGGCTCCATCAGGTTGCTCTTGTTCAGTGATGCTGGTGGTGGTGGAGCAGTCCTGCATGGGCTGGTCAGGAAGACAGGCTGGAGGGTGGAGGCTGGCTGGAAGGTGGTTGCTGTTCTCAGCTTCTGAGTCAGTGCTAGGAGATGAGCTGCTCATGGCTATCTCTGCCTCGTCTGCTTGACCCTTCCCCACAGAGGACATACCCACACTCAGGTCAGATGTCCCCGAGTCTAGCCGTTTCCTAGACAACACATCAGTGTGGTCTGAAGTCCCAGAGCCAAGGCAGGGTCTGGAACCCACACTGGAGTCAGAGGTGCCCGAGTCCAGTCTCTGTCTGAAGCGAGACTGGGAGCTGGTGCTTCGCTCTGAGGCCCCTGAGTCCAGACGGCCACGCTGAGGGGAACTCTGGCTCCTGTCTGAGGCTCCGGAGTCCAGTCTGGTTCTAAAGGCAGAGCCCAGGCTCTTCTCTGAGGCTCCGGAGTCCAGACGGGCCCTGGAAGGCACGGAGGCCAGGCTGCGGTCGGAAGCTCCAGAATCGGCCCTCTGGCGGTGGGACAGGACTACGTCTGGCTCTGCGCTCACAGCTTCTTGCTGGGGTCGGGTCAGCAGAGGTCCCGGCCCCTCCTCCCTCACCAGCGGGTCCAGAACCAACACCATGCCTGAGTTGGGGCCTACAGCAGGAAAACAGAACAAGAAGGTAACCAATGCATACCATTTCCTATACCATGTGGTTTACACTGTAACTCTCAATGAAAACAAGTTTGTTTTCTTTGTTTGTTTTTTTTAAATCACATACTCCTGTGTTTCCTTTGGAACTAACATAAACAAAGCAGAATGTGACGTCATGTGAGCAGGGGGAGCAGTTGGAGAGCGCTGATGGAAATGAAATGCTTCCGCAGACCCTACAGGCCCCTGGAAGTGAGGGCTGGAGACTCACGAGTATCACTGGGGAGCGGAGAGGAGACATGTGGAGAGACACAAGAGGATGAAGGCATTTCCTCCAGACCTGCCTCACTCAGTTCCTGGGCAAGATTTGTGTGTTTGTGTGTCTGTGTATGTGCACAGGGGAGTAGGATATGGGGCACAAAGGGAGAGAGGGAACAAGCAGCAGGGCTGTAGGTGGTAAGCTAGCACAGGAAGTCTAAGGGGAAGTGGGGGTGAAATAGAGACTGGGACAAGTACTTCCCCTCCCTTGTGTTCTACCTCCTTCATTCCTCCTTCTCTCCTCAGGAAACCACACTCCAAACAACGCTGCAGTGCCCACATCCTCCCCCATCCTGCAACAGTAGAGAACCTCCTCTCCCTCCCCATGGTGCTCGGAGAGATGAAAAATCGGAGGACTGTGTGTACATACAGCACCGCAGAGAACATACAGCAACGTGCAGAAAAGCCACAGTGTATTGTGTCCTTACATGCTACAACACATGTTCACACACACTGTATGAAAACACTTGCATGACCCGTGATTGCCCCCGTGTCTCTGCAGCCAAATAGGGTTCTCAAAGCAATGCATGCATGTCATTTACAAACCAAATCTAGGAGGGAAAATTCCATTCTACCCAGAGTCCGCCACAGCAGCCTCTCTCAGCTTTCAAAGCCAAGGTCAAGGGGGACCTTTCTCTGCTCCAAGCTGATGAGTTGAAATCCACAGTTGCGTAACATTGCCCGAAAAAATGCGCTAGCTTCACGATGAACAATCGCTTCAAAAATCACAACAAACCAAATATGTCCGCTTTAGGTTGCTGATTAGATAACCCGCTGGTGATGTAATCTGTTCTGAAAAGGAAAACGCGGCAGCTATGATGCACAGCCACAACAAATATAATGTGCCTGCTCTTCTCACATGTAGCCCTATGAATAGACCACTTCCCAGGCAGGGGCCAAATCTAATTATGTGCTTCATTCAATTCCAATTACGGGGCAATTGCAGCTGAAGTGAGAGCCAAAACAAAACACTGTATCCCCTGTAAACTCTCACTCGATTGATTGCTTTATGTTTTTGCCTTTGGGATACTCTCATGTCCATTGTGCGGTGTCAAGAGCAATTTCTGGGAAAATCCCCTCTGCTATTGGATAATGAGAGAGCTGCTTTGTGTTTCTAAAATAACTACATAAGCAGCATGCGCTCTTCTCCACCACTCAACGCATACACCAAAAAAAGAATACACATGAGTCTTCTTAGTGTTAACTTCAAAGTTGAGTAGTTTACCTCCCTTGGGAATTTGAGGGACACAAGACAGCACATTCCACAGTTAAGAGACGATGCAAACGGGTCATTTCCTAAATCACAGCCCTGCCACTTACAGTGTGCAGCAGAATGTCAGTATACAGGACATACGTTCACTGAGCAAAAGTTTGAAAATATTGCAGGGTTAAGTGTGGGCTTCTCCTTTGTTTGAGAGGTAGATGTATATGTAAATGTGGTGGCCAAAACACCCCCCAATCTAATAAGTTTATCCCCCTTTTTTCTCTCTCGCCACTTTCACCCTGTTCAACCCCCCTCGAGAAACACTGGCCGACTCCACCCTATCCTTTCCTTTCCCAACCACAAACTTCCTGTGTCTTTGTGTATCGGCGTCCATTTCAAAAGGCTTTCCTTCCCACGGCTCCTCTGCTCTCCCAAGGTGGGCTCCTGGTTCTGACCCTGGCTTCAACCTGACCAAAATTGTTAGGCATGGATAAAGCAGGGAGAGCAGCCAGGGAGTGTCTCTGGGCCGTGTCAAACAGGCCTCAGTTCAGTTCAGTTCTGTCCAGGCCTGGTATATCAGCTTTAAATAGTAAAGGTGTGGCTGTGGGTTTCCCTCTGTTCCCACCCATAACCCCACTTCCAACCCCTGGTCCACCAGTAGGATGTTCAGACCCAGGTCCATACCAGACCAGGCCACACAGCATGATCCCTTCAGACTCAGGTCAAGTAGGGCTGGGCTCAAATAAAAGTGTAAAAAAAGAAGACTTGAACCACAGATGATCCAACAGGATTGGAATTAGTGTTTGTTGGTGGTTTGCGTAACAAATACTTCACACACCAAGGGTATTCTAAATAGACAGACCATAACTACATTTACAATGTGTGCTTGACTCATTAACAATGTATTCTGGTCTCTTTACAGCCTATTCATCGTCATTTAGGTGAGAATGTGTGTTCACAAGTCACAATGGTTAGAGTGAACTAAGGACATTCATTCACTCTGAAGTCAAGCATTCATCCGCTTTATTTATAGTTGGACTAGCACGGTAGTTAATTAAATGACTTCACTCTCACAGCCAGAGTCATTCACCCCTTGGCTGAAGGTGTCTCTAAGCTGTTAATAAAGTATAAAGCAGCTAAAAGAGCCTGAACTAATATGACCTCCTGACCACCACCTCAGGAGAAAGGCTCCTTTGGCTGGCTATTTTAACAAGCAGTCCAGAGGAAATTGCGCCGAGAGGATACAGGTACAGGTAATAGAGGTGGTCAGTGTTGCGTCTAAGTTATTAGTCCCTATCCAAACTTGACCTTTAGGTGAAAGTTTACAGTGTACACATAGTGTTTTATATAATGGACAACGATCCTTATTGGGGCGTGAGTAAATTGAGTTTACTTGGCAGTATGAGGCTGTAAGGTTATGTGGTTTGTATACAAGTAACAATATGTCGACCTACTTCAAAAGGAATAGTTGTTTCTCACCTGTCCTGTGCAGCTCTCTGCCTTGTTTCTGTTGGCTGTGAAGCTCCCGGATCTGTGGTCTGATTCGCTCTCGCTCACCAAGGCTCTCCCGGTCAGTATCCTGTAAAAACAAAAGTGCTTTTCAATATATTGTCTCAAAGCCACCGTTTAGTTCTTCGTTCATCGTGTTCTTTTATTCATATGTTCATGATGTTCATAATGGTCTACGCCAAGTCCAGAAGCACAGCCAATCTCATCACACTCAATGGTAATCACCAGTACAGTGAAAACATCAGGTCTGCCATCACATGCTAGAGGTTATAAGCAATCACAACAGCCTTGTGTTGGAGGTCAAGGTCAAACGCTCCTCAAAGAGAACCAGCCTTGATGAGGTCATGACAAGGGCCAGACTTGGCCGGCTGAGATAATAAAAGTTCTGTTTTCCCCCTTTTCACCTTGAGAGACACGCCCTGAGTACCAAGTGAGCCATGACATACATACTGAGGTCAATGTTCAGAATTCTATTCATTTAGATTATTTTATTTTCTTGTTTTTGTTTAACCTTTGTTTAACCTCTGTCATAATTCTCTACTGTGACTTCATATAACAAAGATTGACATCAGCTTAAAAAGGTGGGTAAGGTTTTTCCTCATAAAAAGAAAAAGTGGGTAAACAGAGTTTAGGTGGGTTTACCCTCCACTGCATCACTAACTGAGGTGCAGTTTCAAAACCACACTGTCATTGTCCACTGTTGTGTCACGGCTTCAGAGTTCAGCCCGAGATGTATTAACATTGGCCTGACTTAGATAGCGCCTCTCCTAGCTCTCCTGGTCTGCCACCTTGCCTGGCATCTGACCTCAGCACAAACACAGTGCTCCCTCAGCCAGACAACAGCGCAGCAGTCTGGCCTTAATCTGCATCGATAGAGGAAAGTCCCAGCGGGAGGGAGATCTTTAAAGAGACGCATGGCGGCGTTTTGGCACATTGAGAGGAAACGGGAGAGGCGGGGAGGTGAGGACGGAGAGAGGGAGGGGAAAGACGTTGAGGCTGCCGCCACTGCAGGGCTTCTGCTGCTTGACCTTAGGCTTCTCCATGTGAGGATCAGCTGTCCAAACACCAAGACCTCCACACACACACACACACACACACACACACACTTTCACTCCCCCACATATTCTCCAAAGCCTCACATACCTTTCTATTATAATGCTTTTGTGAAAATCTATTAAAAAGAATCTTCTGTGTGTGACCACAGATGACACAACGGATCGTTTTTCTCATTTAAAAATGTCACCACAGTAAATAATGTTGTTAAAACTATAAGGTATTTGGCAAGATGCATTTGGTGTAAGAATAGTCAAACCAAAGTGTGGGCTGGGTCCTGGCTTGATTCTGGGAAAATATACAGCACTTGACCTAAAATACACTGAAACTAAACAATGAAACTATACTTACACCAGATTTACAGCCTACCACTACTTCCAGAACCTCCAGAAAACATATTCACAACCTTTTAAAACACATGCATGCATACACTCAAACAAAGCACAAATGCAAACACACACACACACACACACACACACACACACACACACACAAGCTGCCACTATGCAGGAATGAACTTTGCACCAATCAAATTATACTTAGATAATTTCCAAATATCTGAGAGGTTCAACATTATTCACATTTATGGATGCATATAGCATCATCTCCGCACTACACACAAGCACAGCTTTAATTAGGCCTGTGGCTGTATGTTTGTTATAGACAATATACAGTAGATAGCAGTGTGTGAAATTACACGCCTGATAAAGAGGCTGTTCCTATCACTGCTTCAGATTTCCTGCCTTTACTAAAAGCCAGACTGTGAGCACGTACACACACAACTAAAACAGCTTTCCATTTGTAAACATTGTTGTCCTTGACTGAAGACGGACACAGTGGTGTGAAAATGTAATAACTCACAGCTTTTACATCGTGAAAAGGCTCTTCATCAACCCAGTGTGTGATGAGGCCTAGCTGAGGGACTGCCAGGTAATGGAGTGAGCAAACACAAAGCCTGCTCCGGTGTAACACCTGAGAGGTAAAGGTGAGAAACATACATCCTGCTCTAGTGACTGTGACCTTCCCCACACAGAGCAGGCCTGAGCAGCTTAGAGGGCAGAGAGGCTCAATTCATGACCACAAAAAAATAAAAATAAAAAGAATAAAATTATATACATATATATATATATATGTATATATATTGTTTTTTGTTGTTGTTTTTTTTGTTTTTTTATTCACACCTAATTGGACAACATTGACTCACTTCCAGTAAGTATAATACAGTGGCTGGAGTGAAGTAGCAATCACATAGGATAGTATCGGGACTGGTCCTGTTCAGCTTCAAAAGGGGGACGTCATGCCATACAAGATGTCACATAATATGTATAACATGACAACAGCACTATGCTATTCTTATGACACACTTGAGATGGCCCAATCGGTATTTGTGAAAATGCACAATTCTTTCTCTTCCAAACAGCTAGAAACCAGAGAACCGAAACTCTTCTATGTGATGTCATACAGATGTGCATACTGTACAGCCTAGGGCTGCTCTATTGTCCCCTCCCCCTTTAAGCTTTCACTCATTACAGTGTCTGGCAAGCCATAACAACACATGAAGAAAAGTCAAGATATTGTGATAATGCGAGAAAGGTTGACTTCCATGACACTCTCCTCTTGAGCATTGTTTTTCATTCAAAGAGTCAGAAGGGAGATAATAACGTTTGAGCTGTAAACACAATTAGAGGGAACAATTCCTCTCTTCCCTCTCCTCCTCCTCCTTCTTTTCTCAACCCCTCTCTCGTCTGCTGCTACCAGGCGACAGACAGACAGTGATCGTTTCACAGCTCCCACTAAACCACAGGGAACATATTTCTCTCAGACACCGAGGCAGAGAGAAAAAGAGAGGTAAAGTGGAATTGGAGACAGACAGCGAGTGAGAGAGTGGAGCGCTGGACCTGCTGCCAACCCCCATACTGTCATTAGTGGCTTCTCTCTGGCCCCTGGCCCTGACAGTGGAGACCTGACGGAGTGGAACCGACACAGACACCGTCCTGCTCCAGCGGTCTCGGGCCTCTCTCAAGAGTCTCTCCTGTGGCGGGGGCCGTGGCCTTAAAACACAGATCATCATCATCATCATCATCCTCCCATCTGGCCTCGAGGAGCCTGTTTGTGTCGGACTGTAATTGCGAAAGCGCTCAGACCCGTAAACACAAAAACAGCAACTGTCCTCTCACCCGACCACAGCAAGGCGTGGGCCATCTGGACTCCTCTGAACCCTCAGAGCCACAAAAACAACAATGAGGTCCGAGGCCGTGCCGGCAGAGGAGCAGACCTCCCCTTCACCAGCCAGCCAGCCAGATGAGCTATGTCTATGGATTAGCTGGGTTCCAATGGGCCCTCTTTTTTTCTTTTCTTTTTTTTTCCATGGAAGCTAAATCCATCACTCCACTGGTGAGATCGCATCGCGTCAGGGTCTTCCATGCCTCCACGTGGATGAGAGGAGGAACCTGGTGGCTCATTTTCCATTACTGCACGTTAAAAGCTTGAGGAGCCGCATGCTCGGCCCACCTCCAATAAGTGAAATACAGTTAGCTGGGATGAAGCAGTAATCATTTCTGCATTACACACACACACACACACACACACACACACACACACTCACGAGTCTGGATGAGAGACAACCCACAAAAAGGACTAAGGTCCTAAGCCTCATTCCCATTTTTCACTTTATTGCGCATAATCAAATGACAATCCAAGCTTCTTCTCTAAACCAGCCTTTTCTTTTCCTTCTCAAATCCGTCTACTGTTGCTTTCTTCTCAGTCA
>OMKL01139173.1:0-11187 GCA_900302295.1 Parasudis fraserbrunneri | reverse complement strand
CAACTAATTCCTTTGTTTTCCCCTCAAAAGTGTTTATTTTAAAGAAATGGTTGGTTACTTGTTCAAATACTTGATATTTGTGACAAAAAAATATTATTCTACAACGTTAAAATAAGCAGGGTCTGGATCCATGATTCTGATTGGCTAGTAAGCGTCACGTGACCTCCATTTTGCGGGGTAAATCACACAATCTATCCCGCTTGGGACCGCATTTCAGGAACTGTCAACAGACCAACTGGTCGGTGCGCATTTCACAACTATGTGTCTTTTTTAATAATATCTAGTAGTCTAACTGTTGTAGAAAAGCAATTAACCCCTCGAGGAAGGGGTAAATGGGTGGATTTACGCCCGGTTGTAAGTCTAAATCCCTCGGCTGTGCCTTGGGATCCGACTATACAAATGGCCGTAAATCCACCCATTTACCCCTTCCTCGAGGGGTTAATTGCTTTAATTTAAGCAATTTTATATATTACCCAGCTGTTGTTTGCCGTTTGATCACAGATACCCTTCTTTTGCTAGGACCTATGCTTGTGTGGGGCTCCATTTGAGTGCTAGCCTCACTGCTAATGAGAGGATGCAAGGTGCTCCACTGCCTATATTGCACTGCATCCAATGGCTGCATCCAAACTCTAGAATCACAAAGGGTCGATTCTTGATGGATGACGCATACGTTCATCCTCATATAATGCATTGTCAAAGTGACAAAAACACCACCAAAAATCATGGAATTGTAACCTGCTGTCTGGCTGTAGCTTGTTGCTGTACTGTAGTTTGTTTCTGCTCAGTGCCCTTGCTTGTATTTTCTTTTCCAGAGTGACTGTTCATTGCTTCTATGAGATGTACAGACACTATTCCCCTCTGCTCCCCTCTCCTTATCAAAGTCAACACAGCGCGGTTACTATAGGACGCAGGTAGAGTAGCAAATTGCTGTGTAGCCAAGCAGATAAGAGAAAAATCGTTCATATGTGGCTACAAGCACCAAATTTGGCATGAAGGTTCTATTGGGTTTACTATTGGGTAATGTCCCCTTAGATTGGACATACGCTTGAAAGAAATATTCATTTCTGTGAACGTATTATCTTTTCATATTCAAGCCATTGTTTCCATCCCTATGAACTGACCATTCAACTGAACCTCATGAAGTTGTGACCCTGAGCTAATCAATTACAGGTAGGCAATGTGTCCTTAATTTACCAGGACAAGTAACATAAGGGAGATACAGGGTTCCACGATTTAGATAGGGTTAGACTGAGGCACTCTTTTGTGCACCAGTCGATCCAAAAATTAAATATGGAGCTGCAAATGGGGCTGCTGAGATGCAAGACAAATTTGTCAATTAAGTATTATCGTATCATACTATATCATATCATACGTATTTTACAATTATGAATAGGAAATCTCAAATCTCACCTCTATCTGTCCAGTCATGAACTTGCTGTAAAAAGGAACAATTCTGTAGTCAAATGATAGCAACATCTCCAATTCATATTCATTCATATGAATGAATGACTGCATTTATATAGCGCTTTTCTAGACACTCAAAGCACTTGACAACGTAGAGTGGAAATTGCTCCTCCAACACATACGGGTACACGATGGCTGACAGGCTCAGAAGTCAAGGCTTGATATCAGCCAATTAAGTGGAGGGATGATTAGGTGGTCTAATGACCAAACTCAGTCGGGATCTCGCTTCAACGTCTCATCCAAAGGATGGCACTTGCAACTGAACGGTGTCCCTATTGACGAAACAGAGGCAGTGTTGCTGCCAAGAAGACCTACCATTGCCCTACTGGACAATGACACCAACTTCAACCAATGGTCTGACCTGGGCTCGAACCAGCAAGCTTCCGTTCATGAGACCAAAGCCGTATCCATGTAGCCATGCTTCCGGACAATCATCAGTCCACCCAGGATTCCATGGTATAAAATTTCAAATTCCATGGTCGACTTTTTAAATTCCGCAATTGTAAAATTATAATTATAAATATACTGCAAAATAAAAAGCATGAATTGTTTAATTGCTATTTCTATGTGCTAAATTCAAGAACTTCATGTAGGCCTACTGGTAAATCAAGTTGTCAATACATTCAAGTCGGAGTAAAAAGTGATCCTTTTACTGACATCTAGTGGTGCTCACATGCAACTGCAGAATGTGCCAATCATGTGGGGCTAGCTGCTCTTATTGGCTGGGGAAGTGCAAACCAATTGAAAGTCCTGTATTTGTATTTGTATTTGTTGTTTCTGTAGTCTACATTCGTTCTGTGCTCTAACCTTAACCAAGTCAATAGAATTGACAAAAAAAATTACCAATTTGTTGTTAGACTTAAATCCAAAACAACAGGAGGAGATTTGTTTCTGTGTCAAGTGGGAAAAAACAAGAAGGCAACATCTCAAAAGCATACATTTTTATTTTTAGTAATTAGCTGTGTAAGTATTTATGTTTGGATCATGTGCTGGTTGGTTGCTTTACTGTATATTGTCACTGGTTTGAATAAGCTCTCAGTGGCCTGGTTGTGAATGATGTTCGGTGAATCCTGTTGAATGCTGAAACGAGGCAGCATTTGGGCAATATTCTGTAGGATTTAGTGCAGTTTTTATGTTTCCATGGTGCATGAAGCTTTCCACGGGACATCTAGTTTTCCACGAAAAAAGTCCACAATCGTGGAATCCTGGAATCCTGAGGGGCCTGCCTAATGACCAACCCTTCAACCCCAGCTAGTATTTTCAGGCATGAAAAGAGAGTTGTATTTAGATTAAGGGAATTAATCAATTACTGAGACTAAGCCATTTGATCGGTTAAGATATAAATGAGACATCTGACTGAATTGGTCAAAGACAGGTACATTTTGACAGTGAAATTGCACATCAAACACAAATTCTCAAACTATTTGCTGAACTCCAATGTGCACCATATTTGCTTGATTGATCTAAACCTACAAGAAATGTATTTCTGAGAGTCAGTGCTGCAAATTGAGGTACAAAATGCCATACAATGCAATAGGTTTTGGAAATTTACCATTATTTGAGCATTGACATGTTGTGTTTTTGCTGGGAATTGAGTGAAAATGTTCTAGCAAGGTTTTGTTCTTGTATAATTGTCTTTTGTCATGGTGAAAAACATCTAATTCAATCCAAACATTTTAGAAATATGCCTGTTCTATCAAATTCTATTACGGAAATGGTATGTTGATATCATTGGTGGTGGCCATCTTGTAAAATGGCAACCATGTTGGATGTTTAAAGGTGCTGTATCTCAGATTTTAAACATTAACATAGCAGCAAACAACTATTTGCTATGTAATGATATAGTGGAGAAATGGTGTCCTGAGCAGAGAATGAAGTCACACTTCCCTCTGTGTGTGTTGTATTCCGAGCTTCTCTATTCTTTGTTTTGGCGGCCAGTCCAGCTGCACGTGCTTGTTATGTGAATGTATCCCCTCCCTACTTCTCATTCCCCCACGTGGAATGCACCTGATTGGATTAACTGCTAGTTGGGTGGTCCCTGTTTCTCTGCTCCCATTTTCAAAAAGAAAATGGTGACTTCCTCACTCGTCAACTTTCTCTTTTTTTACCTAAAGTTGAACCTAAATATATTTCTGACAACATTGTGCATGAGAAATAGAACATGCAATTGCTGGATCTTGAGTCATATTTAATCTGCAATGCGTAGTTTGACAGTTTGATCTGAACGTAGTTCAACGGTACAGTGTACGATACTTATCGTACCCTATGTAATCCTATGTAAGCACCACATTGTTCTGGTTTGAGATGCCAGTGCTCTAGTGCAACATCTACTCACTGAACTTGTGCATAGGGCCCCTTTAAGTGACTAACTTTTTCAGCAAAGTAGACCCAAGAGAACATTCATGCCAAATTTGGTGCTTATGACACATTTTTGAATGTTATTGGATGTCAAATCCTGCAGTTATCTGCTTGGCTAATGATGGTGATGGTGGCAAAACGTAATGCTTATAGTGGAGTTAGTAAGCAATCTTTCATTGTATGTGCGTTAGCCAGCTGTTATTTGCTGTTTGATCACTGATACCATTCTTTTGCCAGAGTGTAAGCTAATGTGAGGCTCCATTTCCATTCTTCTGTGATGTACTTGTGAGTCATGAAGCCGAATTTCCCTACGGGATAATAAAGTATTTCCAATCCAATCCAATCCAATTTGGTAGTGCTAGCTTCAGTGCTAACAAATGGAAACAAGGCTAGAACAAGGAATAGTTTTGTATATAGAAATATCTGGCTTAAGGTGTAGGAATCATTGTTGGCCTTAGCTATGTTTCACCTGTTTCAATTGAAACAGGTCCCACCCGCTAGCAGGGCCCCAGATTGACAAAGTGTACCCTGGATCAAATGGAGCAAATGCGTGCACTGTGCCAATGTGGATAGCTGGCGCACAATGGAAATGCTTGAAAAGGCGCATCACCAACACAGAAAGATATTTCACCTTGTAGAAGAAAGTAATGGACATCTCCAAGGGCTAGTTAAGATGCATCATGGGCAGTTTGGCACAGTGACTGACACAGTGATGCACAAATTTGCCTGAAACATTAGCTATATTTTCATTGGCTTTCTGGGTGAGGTAGAATATAATGCATTGTTAGGATAAGATAAGGGCCACATATTTGATCTTGAAATGGGCCCTCTGAACCTTAAAGGTCCCATATAATACTCATTTTCAACAAGTTAATATAGGTCTCTGAGGTCTCCAAAACACGTCTTTGAAGTTTTTTTTTTATATACTCAGATTATGCATTCTAGTATGTCTAGCATGTTTTTCTCATGCCGCACTCAGGAACTGCGGGGCTTCCGGCTCATAAAATTTAGATCAAACTGTCAAACTAGGCATTGCAGATATGAATTAAGATCCAACAATTGCATATCCTATTCCTCGCCTAAAATGATGTCAGAAACATATTTTAGTCAACCCTTTAGTTGGAAAAAGAGGAAGCCATTTTGAAAAATGGAGATCACACATTGTCTAATGAGTCCTCACTTGAGGGGGAGGCAAATCTGAATGGCTTGTTGAATCACATGTTTTCTGCCCTCGGCAGCCCAGATAAATCTGACTGGGTTGTCTTATTTCACAGTTTGTGTGTTAGTAGGCCCATCAGAGACTCAAATGTATGAGCACTTAAAATGGGATCTTAATGGCCACCTTAGTGGGAATCAGTTAGCTGAAAATTGACAGCAAATTCTTGAAGAACTTCCCAGATGTTTATGACCTTGTCCCTCCACTTGACTAAAAGTGGTCATCTGGGTTAGTTATTTGACTATGTGAGTCAATTTATCGTTTGCCCATTTTTGCATATAATTTATTTTGTCATTTTGTGTGTAATGTGAGCTATTTCTTTCAAATACTTTTTCTTTCTTTCTTTCGTTTTTTTAAATTTAAAAGTCTACCCACTTCAAAACAGTCCCAACTGTCATTTACCCAAACATTGTTGGCTGACAGCACTTTATTACATCAGCCGTTTGGTTTGACAAGCTGCACTAGAGTTGAATTGTCTTTTTGAGTATAATTTAGTTACTGTGGGTAATAGTTATTTTCCAAACCTACGTTGTCTGAAGCTTTTTGAAAAGCCTCAAAAGAACAAATATAGAATTGATCTTCACTAAAGCTAATTTTAGCATGGTTTCATTTAAAGTGTTCCTTCCAGAAGCGTTCACCACAGCTTGCTATGTCTACTGTACGTCAAACAACATTTATTCACTTCTGGGAAGATTGCCTAACCCTAACCCTAATTTTCACGTTCCATGAAGTTTGAGCATGGTGGTTATGGTAGTCTCTAACAAAGACCAAGACATCCAAACCATTATCAGGATAATAGAGAGGGACATGGAACCAAAACAGTTCCAACGGCACAGAGGACAGATGCAAAGATCAAAACTCCTTTTCACTTTGGACTCAAGGTTTAACAAAAGCTGTCCTATAACAATTGCTGTATTTTGGGTCTCTGTTCCTCTGCCCTGATGTTACCCAAACATGTACATATTATGCTAAAACAAAGCCTGTGTTATTCTGTGCTCAGTGTCTCAGGCTGCGTTTGAAGATGTGTCCTTGTTCCGTGGTCCATGCCGTGGCAGGTTTTCAGGTCATCTGAGGCGACATGCATATTTTGGATGTCATCTCGACTGTTGAATTATTGTTTTATTCACAGGGCATGGACTAATTGTTTCAACAGCTCTCGTCGTTCTGGAGCAGACTGACAGTTGCCATCATTGGAGTGATCAGTCCGTTTCTTGGACTCGGCTGAGGCTATTTGATGTATATTAACAATAATTGGTGCCACAGCCACAATGATGTTTAGTAAACCTTTGTGCCATTTTCCAGGAGGATGCCCATGAGGAATTTTGAGAAACTGGTCCGTCTGCAGAGTCGGGACAGATGGGAGGACTGCTGTCCTGTGTGTCCACTGTAGGAACAGAGATAACACATCATCAGCATCGTCATCATCATCGCCATCATCATCATCATCATCATCATCATCATCATCATCATCATCATCATCACCATCATAATCATCATCATCACCATCATCATCATCATCATCATCATCATCATCATCATCATTTTTAAGATCATAGTCTCTCTCCATGTCTCTTCTGATGAGCTCTACTCCCATCTGCAGTCTTGTTTCAATACCACAGCATTTAATCGCTTCAATCTCATACTAGTACATCAAAATCAGCCAAATATGTTTTTATATGTATTGTATGTATGTATTGTAATATGTACTGTACCTGTGCTGGGCCAGGCTATGGGTTGGCACAGTATGGTACAGTATCAGCACACTTTTGTTTTTCACACATTGTGGTCCTGTGCAATGGAGATTCAATTATTTTTGAACATCTTAAAAACTCACATTATGCCTCCATGTGCAGTGATTTCTACATTCATTTGAAATGAAATCATGTTATGTTAAATTATTTTTTCCAAACCAGTTTATATTTTTTTTGGGCAAGGAGCTTCTGCCAGCTAACAAAAATAGCTAAATAGTAGCTCAATAATTACAGTAATGATTAATAAGCCATTATCTGGCTAGCTGGCTTGAATCCCTCTACATATAGTAGACCTACATCTTAAAATGTAAATTGAAAACATTTCTTCAAAATCTTACTGTAGTGGGAGAATTGCTTTCCTTCATCCTTTACATTGGGCTACCGTGATATGCAGTAGTAAAATAAATGGTGGATGAGTATGACAAAGATTTTTTTACTAAATTAATTTACAGTGAAAGTTTGTTGGTCAAGATGTTAACTTCTGCTCTCTCTCTCTCTCTCTCACTCACTCTCTCTCTCTCTTGGTTTCCTGTTGCCCGGTAAGCAGTGTGAATGCAGTGAGGTGGCAGTGTATGGTGAAGTTCCAGTGTCTGGAAGTGACTCCAGCAAGTTATGGGGCTGCCAGATCATACAAGTGTATGAGGGGCAGATGTGTGGTGACAGGACTATGCTCATTAGGCCGAATCAGCGTCACGCTGTGACAACTGGCCAACTTGAGGCTTCTCTGGTCACTCCAGTACCCACTCCACTCAGCCAAGACCGGCCGAGACCCTCCCAGACCTCAGCCCGAGCCTTGAACCACAGCTACTGCTTATCCCATGGCTGTGTACTTTCCTGTGTCTCCAATCCAACCTTTTACACCATGACCCTAAACCTTTTCCCCTTGTATTCTCCTGAACACATCTCTGTGGCCAGCCATAACATCGTCAACAAATCCCCCCCACATTCCCAGATCTCCCATAACCCCCAAATCTATTCCCATAGCGCTCTCCCTCAGCCCCACACCACAATCCCTGTTCCTGACTCCTGGTCTATCCCTGCTCCTCAACCCCAGCTGTGCGGTCAGCTCTGACCCCTCAGGCTCTCTGTCCCTGGGCTGGAGTTGTGATATCTATTTCAGTCGGCCTGAGACCAGACAGCCGCCACCGTGGCTCTAGAGAATTCCCTGTCCAGTGATTACTAATGGTGGCGCTCCGCTCATATGCTTCAGCATCTCCCGTGTCCAAACTGCTTAGCATCCGATGGGTCGCTCTGAGCCATTAGAGCCAGCTCGCAATTATAGATGTGTGGCTGCTGGTCGCAGAAACAGATGTGCTTTGATCTATTTACGGTAGGATGGAAGGGGGGCTCGTAACAGCTTACTTTCATGCGTGGGTCAGATCACGCACCTCTGACATCCCCTGTCATTCCGTTCACTTGACATGCACTTGTGAGTGTTTTTCAGTCCGAAAAAGTTCAACGTCATATAATGAATTTGGCCTACGCGCCATTAGGGCCCTTAGTGCGTCTTCCGTACCGCTTTTGAACAGCGATAGCAGTTGCAGCGTATACTCCGTCCGCGCATGTGCATCTTTAAGCTGAAGCGTGAATTTATTATGTTTGCGTGTTTACAGTATGCATTTAATGTGTTTGAGCGTACCACAACCAAGCATGTGGGGAGGTGAGAGCTTGCTGAATGGAATGTCCGACAATCCTCTTAACACTAAATAAAAAGGAACCAATTCAAACCCCATCTGTTAAGCTGCCAAAATTCACCAAAGGGCAAAATAGTAAGTGTTGGGGTACATTTTTAACGCCTTGTCTCCTTTCCCTTCCTCAGCTTGAACTGCTTTGGGTGGTGAAAAATGGAAAACAAATGTTCTGCTGACAGCTTTCTTATGCCCAGGGTGTGTTAGTATTTATATCATAAAGGTGCCAACACATCCTGGCTTTACAGGCTGACCATCGCTTGAGGAGAGAGAGGAGGGGGAGGAGGGAGGGTGGTTATCTTGTTATCCTGAGGCTCAGTCTGGTCATTATTGTATTGGTGATGAATAGGCCTTGATAAGCTAGAGACAAATTAGTTTGCAACTGAGTCTGTTGTTGTGGTGAGGACTTCTTCACTGTAGCAGAGTAGAATATCATAGGCTATATGGTTCATGTGTAACCGTGTTAGTACAGCCAGTGTCCTCTCATTGGCTCACGGTGAGGCTGCAGTGCATTCTGGTCCTGGAGTGCATGTCATAGTTTGAAGCCGCACGGTAAGTTCTGGGCCAAGGCTTATGTTCACCTGGGCTGAACTGATGAGATATTGGGTTCCCAGATAGCGGAGGTACTGTGAAGGACTTGAGCTTGAGCTTTGGATAGACTAGAGTATGCCTCGGTAATATTCGGTTTTCCAGTCACTTTTCTTCCTTGTCACTTATCTTACTGTCACAATTTTGCTTGTATTAAAAATTCACGGGTCACTTGTATGGCATTTAGTGCTTGTCTCCAGTGTACTGCGTGCCCTTGCTAACTAGTCAATTGTGACCACTTTGCACAGCAGCAGAGATGCCTTGGGCGAAGTGTGATTTCATAATGCTTATGGTGTCAGTGGCAGGCCTGACGGGAAAAAATGGTAATAACACCAGCATGGACATGAATAATGAATGAACTCATATCAATTCATAAACCGGGAGGGATGTGCGACATATGGCAATAAGCAAGCATATTCTCATCGCCAGACTTGCCTGCTAAATAAGATGGGTAATCTCAACACCCTCCACCCTTTTTTAGCTGTTCTAGCCTACAAGCACAGCGTACTGTATAGGAACACCGCCTATACTGTACCATCACAGCACGCTCGGAGGGAACCCTGCGCTGACATTGTGCCTACACGCGGGTCTTCCCTGGCCTGAGATGAACCGTGTGTACACACAGCCCTAGGTCCTCTCTGATATTGAAGGTGTCTCTCGGTGCGCCAGTGTCGTGTTGCGAGGGCCGCTGTCCCACTACGTTTATTCCACATCAGCGCGGTGAGAGTGGAGTATCCCAGGCCCACATGACGAGGAAGTGTGAGTAGTACGGAGACGTATGCGCATTCATTCATAAACTCGCAGCCCGGGCCATCAGTGTCCAGGCCGGAATGCACAGATGTAGACATTTGAAGAAAAGAAAAAAAAAAAAGGAAAAAAAAGTGATGTGTTTTGATTTTCATCTCCTGTTTTTTTGTATTTCTTTTTTTTATCAGCTCACTTGTTTCTTAGCGAAAATGAAGGCTTTGAAAATCACATTGATTCAATTCCCTTTGAAAGGTAACAAGAGTCAGTCAGTGTGCTTATTCATAATCAAATTATCCCCATAACCTGTCATGCAACACAAATGCGATCCCTCAACAAAAAAAAAAAAAAGACTGGTACCCAAGATGGTGATTTTCTGCAGTCTGGCCGGACCTGCTCATTAATTCAGTTAAATGAAGTGAAAAAGGGGGAATCAGAGTGAACCCAACGGGAAAAAAGCCCTTAAAACCATTTCCTGTGATTTGGGTAATGTGCAGAGAAGCCAGAAGCTCCGTCTTTGTTTGTGTGTGTGTGTGTGTGTGTGTGTGTGTGTGTGTGTGTGTGTGTGTGTGTGTGTGTGTGTCTCTCTCTCTCCGCCTCTATTTTTCTATCTTTTCTCTCACGTTGTTATGCGTTTATCTTACTTCTTTCATTTCAGTTCTCTGTAACCATCTGTTGGTGTTGTGCTCCTTTCATATTAGCATCCCTCTCTCTCTTTCTCCCTCTCTGTCTCCATCCATTGCTGGGTCAGTGAGCTGGTGGTGGGTTGGGTCAGGGGGCACCGTCTGGTTTCCTCCACCAGCTTTGGGCGGTGAGGGCTTAATGCCTCCTGACACTCTCAGCTCCATCAGGCCTTGCTGCATCATTCCAGTAATGCAGGAGTTATCGGGGCCCAGGATTGCGTGAGGGCTCTCATCTGGAAACCCAAACAACCTCAGACCCTCATGCAATTACTGTTGAAGAACACAACATTTAACCAAAGGATTAATTTGTTGCCTTGTCTCTGTGGATTTCAGATCTTTCAATCTGGGGTCTTGTCTTTCCAATGTCAACGTCATGTAAGGTCTTGTCATCTTAAACGTCCCTCTTTACAGGGGATATGTGTCAGGAAAGGAAGTTGGTCTGAAAAACAGGGTTGGTCTGTAACTTCTTGTGGCAAAAAGCATGAACATTGCAGCATATGTCTGCATGTGCTGTGTCCAGGTAATGTACAGTATTGGAACCTGACAGTGTACATAATCATTCCAGCCCAAAGGCCAGGGTTTAAGCTGCATTCAGTGGCCTCTCAAGCTGGTGCACTGGCCTCTCCTAACTGCGCTCCTCTCCCTTTTTACGAGCACCCATCTGAATTGTTGCTTAACCTGCGCAGTGACCCTGC
>OMKL01139164.1:0-12660 GCA_900302295.1 Parasudis fraserbrunneri | reverse complement strand
AAAGTACATGCATGCTAGGTACATACTCCTGCCATTGCCCTTGACCACGGCACTGATATTAGAACTGGAGTTGGTCCCTGGGCGCCGGACTGTGGCTGCCCACTGCTCCTAATTAGTTAGGATGGGTTAAATGCAGAGGACACATTCCTGGTGTATGTAAATGTACTTTACAAATAACAAGTTTAACCCTTCTCCACTTAAGCCAATGGCTGTCAGCAGTCAATCAATTATTTCTGCTTTCCTGATTCCCTACCAGAGCAAGTCACATATGACTTTTAGATCACGTGAGGTGTTCATGTTAGTTTCTCCACTCGCTATGAACAATGCGCTGTACTCCACACCTCCTCATCATTACTTGTATGAAAGTCACACTCTTGAGCCCAACGGCCCAAAATATGTGCTGGCATTGCATGCTTGCATATGAAACTCTGTATTTAAATGTTATGCTCCATTTCACATACATAGCCTGGGTTTTTCATTATGTTCATAAACCCCCTGGCATACCGGGCGGCGATATGCACTCCACTGAGTGCACTCCTCTAGTTTTGACTATTTCGGTTCTTGAAGTGGCATTTTTATAGCTACGTTTTAACATTGAAGTGAACAGGCACTTCCGCATCTGTACCTCACATTATATCAAACTTGACCAATAGTGAAGTGAATATGGCGAATTGATTCAAAGCCTACACAATGCACATTGCTTGTGACTGCCACTAGGGGCAGATCAGCTAACCATGAGTGTGCAAGGTTGGATCCCATTTACTTTTCATTCAAACCTTTACCCCTCAGCACTGGGATCAAATGAACACTCTGTGATGTTTAAGCCTTTGTAATTACGAAGTCACTTTGTGTGAGGGAGTAGGGGGTGCTGCAACAAACTGAGCGGAGACATCTTGCCACAGTTGCATGCATTAAACACATATTTGAAAGAATCCTACCTGCGTGATTCCAGCCTCTTGGCAGAGATCACTATAAATGTAAAACATCTTTAAAACTCGCATTTACACCTCAAGCTGCAGTACATAAATTTACATTTACTCAAAATAACATCACATCACATTTAATTATATTCTCCAAATGTGTTTAATCTTGTTTAAGGACCAGTGTGTATTATTTATAGGGATCTATTCGCAGAAATGGAATATAACATTCATAATTATGTTTTCATTAGTGTATAATCACCTGAAACTAAGAATCGTTGTGCTTTCTTTAGCTTAGAATGAGCCCTTCATATCTACATAGGAGTGGGTCCTTTCCACAGAGACACCATTTTGAGCAACTAGAAATGACAATGTTAAAACAAATGGTCAAAACAACAGACAGAATACACTATTGGAATTACATACTCATGATTACCTGACTCAATGCCGTAGTATTCCAACGAGAATCAGAGCAGTTGGTTGCCATCTGCAATCTCACCATTAGATGCCACTAAATAAAATACACTGGTCCCTTAAGTAAAAAACCTTTGTTCAATTGTTGCCACCATCTTTACTTAAAAAAGAAAAGGTCTGACACAGTACACTGCATTGTGGGTCATATTTGGGGCTGAAGTGAACAGATTTGATCATTTGCTCCAGACTGCTCCCTCAAAGGTTGGGGGTGCCCTGTAGTGAACTTGACCTGCATCATTTATGACCGACACTTCGTGACAAAAACAACATCCGGTTTCAATGAGGATTCCCAGAGGGGCATGGGGCAAGGGCGTAGCGGACAAAAATTGCTTGAATGGGATCCAGCCCAAGTGAGTGAGTGAGTGAGTGAGTGACATTGCTGGTCAAAGAGGTGCTTCGTATCTAAAGATAAATAAATGAATGAATCAGCACAAGAACAAAACAATTTGTGCAAATTCATTATTTTTGTTAAAAAAGTTGTAGCCTAACTCCACAAGGCTACCTTGAAGTTACCAATGGCACCAATGATGTTACCCACAAGGTATCATCAGGGTGGGTAAACCCAGCGACTAAGGGTGCTTTCACACCTGCCTTCTTTAGTTCAGTTGAGTCGAACCCTGGTTCGTTTACCCTCTTTGTGTGGTTCGTTTGGGCAGGTGTGAACACAGCAATTGCACTCGGGTGCTGACCAACACAACCGCTCCGAGACCAGTTGAAGAGGTGGTCTCGGTCCGGTTACAAACGAACTCTGGTACAGTTTGTTTGTCGTGAGAACGTGATCTGACCTCGATCCGACCCAACTGCAGTTGCATTGCGCATTTTGGGGATTAAACCAGCTCCCGTAGCCAGCTGCACTGTGCATTATAAGCAGAGGATGAGCGCCTTTCATTAGTTTCTACAAATTTCCTTCATTCATTTTGCATGATGAATCTGAGCAGATGTGGACTCATGAGGGGGTGCAGTGCCTCAAAGAGATATGGTCGGATGACTACATAAGCTCACAGCTTTCGACAACACACAAAAACAACAAAATGTACTCACTCGTTAGCAATCAGCTCAGGGAAAGGGGGTTTGAGAGGTCTGCTGCACAGCAATTATATTTAGCAATAAGGCAAAAAAACTTAATCAGGAGTACATTAAAGGGGCACAATGCGATATTCAGCCACAAGATGTCGAACTAGACCACCAAAACAATGTGGTGCTTCCCATGTAATTACATAAAGGATTGAACTCAGTTCAGATCAAACTGTCAAACTAGGCATTGCAGATCAATCATGACTCAAGATCCAGCAATTGATCGTCCCATTTCTTGAGTAAAATGTTGTCAGAAACATATTTTAGGTTCAAATTTAGGTAGAAAAAGAGAAAGTTGACGATAGAAAAAGCCGACATTTTCTTTTAAAAAATGGGAGCGGAGAACCATGGACTGCCCAACTAGCTGTTTATCCAATCAGGTGCATTCCATGTGGGGAAATGGGAAGTAGGGAGGTGAAACACGCATGCAATGTGCACATAACAAGCACACCCTGGCAGAGCGGCTACCAAAACAAAGGACAGAGAAGCTCAGATTACAACACACACAGAGGGAGTGTGACTTCATTCTCTGCTCAGGACACCATTACTCCACTATATCATTACATAGCAAATAGTTGTTTGCTGCTATATTAATGTTCAGAATTCTGCATAGTGCATCTTTAAAGTGCATGATGCACTTAATAAAATAGGAGTTTTCCCGCATCAAAATTCTGACCAATTAGAGAGCAGTTTCCTTGCGCAGCGCTTTTTATCACAAATTTTGGTCCGCTTGCAACTTTTGGTCTGCTTGAAAATTCTGCAAGTGCGAACACAAACCAAATTCGAGGCAATTGCAACATTGTAACAAATTGGTCCCTGATTTGGACCAGAGCAAACACACTAAGTTGTTGTTCGAACAAGACCGAAAGTCTTAACGGCGATAACGGTGTAAGCAAAGAGGTTAGATATAGGAAGAGGAAACTCAGGCGGGAAAATTATTAGGAGACGATGTCCTCAGTGAAAGCTAAATGCCATGTCATTCACGTCATCAACGAAACTGACATATGCAATAGCAATCAACTGCTTAAATATCAGGAATGTCAATTCCAATATTGTAAATAAAATATTTTCTCAATTTGATGTCAAAACCAGCCAAATCATTAGCCTAGCTTACCCTCGTTGTCTGTAAATTGTCAAATAAAAAGGTGAAATACGTCATCAGTATGCACCCAAAATATAACAAAAATCCCTTTTAAAAAAGATCCACTGAATTACATTCTGAGTTTGAAATGCCAATACGTTTCTAAGACCCTAAACATGGCATATATGTTGCTTAATCAAATAAGCCTCCTCTCCTTTTACTGGTAAGCAATTTTACATCGCACTCTTATTAATTTTGTATAGTCCCAGGTCTGCTTATTTTCCCAGGGCTGGTGACGTAAGTTGCTAGAGAGAGTAACGTCTTGGTTCCTCTATGTCTCAGGCGTAAGCGGCCAGCAATCAATCTATCAAAACGGTTTAAATGTATTTGTTGCAAATTCATGAGAAGTTATAAGAACTCGACTAGTGTCCTAGCTATATCAAGCAAGTTAATCCAGTTAACATTAGATTAGCAAACTGAATGCAAAACTACAAAACTAGCCATCTTATCTAGCTACAATGATAAATGAAACATTAGTTAACATTAAATAAATTTGCTAGCTGTCATACCCAGGGCTTAATTTGTGCTGGATCCTGCTGGAACAGGATCCGGCACCTCCTCTGTCACTGTAGATTTAATGTTATCTGTTCTGTCATTCTTTTATTTCCCATTAAAGTTACTCATAGATCGCTTGTTTAAGTATGCATAGCGTAGTAGACTATTTTGGTTTAATACTGCAATCTAAATCAGAAAGGTGTATTTGTTGAGGTGTATTTGTTGAGCTTTTTCAAACCAGCTGAACCCTTGCAAGACAAAGTCGAAGAATCAACAGCGCGGCGATAGGTCATGGATTATCCAAGGACATAGACCCTGGGAACAACATTCTATTCACCCAGCAGGGTGAAAGAGGCAGATGGCTCCATGGTTTTGTGGGCTGTTTCGGACAAATGAACAGAGAGGTATGCACACGCTTTTACTACCAGTCTCTGAGTAGTGTTGATGATCGATAAGAGGGATGATTGATGACGTGGCCTGTTGATGATAATGATGAGGAGTAGGCTAGGCTATGGCATAGGGCAATGAATGAGGGAATGCAATCCCCACAAATAGATACACTCTTTGCTGGCAATTGGTTTAACATGAATGCTCATATTAAATGAGTATGATCAATTATAAGTCCCATCGTTGTGGGCATATAGTGCAAGTGTAGCTTAGGCTCCATTGTCATGTCAGAAGATGCACCAATATTTTCTATTGGTGTGCTGCACATGGTGTTGTTTATGATGTAATTTGTGTTTAGTTTCAGCACAGCAGGACCTAGGGTGTCTGTGAGCCATGCACATCCTGTGACTTTTTTCTCCCCCCGACCCGCCGGATCAGCACCCTCTTTGTTTTCTAGCACCTTCTGATTTAAAAATTAAGCACTGGTAATACCCCTTCAACATCCAGACAGGAGCTTAATCATAGCCTCTTTGAACATAAGTAGAAAAATTTTAGCTTTGCGCTAATCATGGTTAGCATAGCTAATGTCAATGTTTGCTACTCAATATTTCAGTTAGCTTTCATAAATTAATATGAATACCATGCTGATGATTCTCTCATTGTATGGTTTGTGACAGCCTTTGTACAAAACAACATAAGTAGCCTAAATATTGGCTAGCTAACATTCACTGACATTAGCAATGCTAATCGTGGTTAGTTAATGTTTATCCACTTCTGTTATCAAAGAGGATATGACAAAGCTCCTGTGTGTTGGTAGTGAATGTAGCTTGGTTTCTGGCACACAAAGCGACTGTCAGACACATTTATATCCAAATTATTTCCGTGAATTGAATTAATTCTAGTCATGGCTGAGCTAGGTGGTTTGCTCTGCTGGTTGGCTGGGATAACTGTTTGAGTGTGTGACATCAGTGAAATCATACACTCTTGATTGGTCTACTGTTCAGCGTGTGATGTCAGTGAAATCATCTGTTCTGATTGGTCTACTTTTGTGGGGACAGACAGACAGACCAACACTGATTTAAAAATTAAGCACTTTGGGCTTACACTGTAAAAAGGATTTTGATTTCTCATTGGCATACAGTAGGTGTAAAATATGGGGCCATACCAGTCACATCTTTATATTCCAGAGGTTTTGCTCTACCGTTTAGCTGTCTATACTGGACCCTTCATATTGAAGGTGTACCAGTAGCTTTTCTCAAAGGGTCTCTTTCTATAGAATGGAATAGGCATAGGCCTGTTTATCCTGCCATTTCTTTTAAAAGCTTTGGACCTGCACAGGTGTGCAGGGACCAGAATGATTTTGAAAGGACCAGCTGAACAATTATACAGAGGTAGAACAGAACCAAAACACACAGAAATTGATGTAACATTCTAGAATGCCCCATTGAGCTGTTTGCATATACAGAGCTGTTTTCTATATTCCTATTGGCTTGAGATTATTATTCTGTATACCACTCACCAATATGTAATCAAGAGGGTGGAAAATCTTGCCAATCTGTGTAGTTCTAGGGTCATGAGAAAGTTGAAACTATATCACAACTATATCACAAAATAAAGAAGAGGAATTTGGGGGCTAATTTTTTAAAGACACATTGGATGTTTTGTCTAGGGCGGGCTTTCCAATGAGAGGTCTCTGAATGTACACACTGATAAGAAAAGGCTCAACTTTGGAACACTCTGGAATAATGAAATAATGATAAAACAGAGGAAACCAAATTAAGGCTTTGTGCTTGCTTGGGTAATTTTCAAGTCTGTGGAAGTTGTTAGTCATACAGCACAAGAATGAATGGCAGCAAAATGCTTCTTCTGAATGTAGAAAAATGAACGCTAATGTATCGAACTATGCTGATTGGGCAGATACTGTGTCTCCAGGAATGGTGTAAAGGAAAGAGGCAGCCTAGACGATTGGCACAAAAAATAACACTGGCGTTATCCTTTAAGAGAATGCTTGTTTCTTTTTTGCACTTTTGAAACAAACTCATCCATATACCCTTTCAGAGACTGACATACAGTATTTGGTTGTACTTGAGTTGTGCCCCAAAGTAGGTGAATAACAATACAATACTATCATAATGTTTTACTCAACACTCAGACCATTACTATTCATAGTAGTACCACATCAATAAAGCACAGACCTTCACAGATCTAAAGGATAGAGTATGGTCTAGGCCTAAATCACACTGTTACATTGTGCTTGATTTAGACAAGCCTACACACTGGAGATTCACTCAATATAGCAATTGTGGTGATTTAAAAGCAGTTGCCCTTTCTCTGCCTATCTAACTACATTTACAGTGGAATATTTAGCATTTCACTCTCCTTCAATGGCCTGTGTGCTTAAAATGGCAGCCCCCTGTCTTGGTTTTAATTTAATTAACACTCCATACCCATCCTATAATGAAAAGAATCAATATCATTACTTAACAGTTTAGACACAAAGGAAGAACAAAACCTAGGTAGGCTACAGTTAGCTGGACTGGAAGGACTGCCAGACGTCAATCAAGGAGACTCAGAGATTGATCTATCTGGGTCCATTAGAAGACTTCTGTTTTGGGCCAGGTCTAACCTGGTTGTGTGGGAGGTGAACTGGGGCCCTGGCTTGTGATTATGATTCTCCCATGCAGCAGCTCAAAATTCGCACCAAAAGGGATGTGTATCAATAATTCAGATTTTGTCCCACTTGTCTGTTTACCCCGTGGCATGTTGTGGAATTTACCAACATGTGACTGTGACCGATGCAAAACGCACCCAAAAATCGAAGGCCTGATAGACTGTTTCCCTCCGAGAAGGATGTTCTCTAGAATGAGCAACGGAGTAGGCTTGCTCAGCACCATGGACAGTGAAACGCAGGAAAAAAACACCATGACCTGTATAGTCATTCTCAGTTCATGAGTGAAATATTTTAACAACATTTAACACAGAAGCAAACATTTTTGTTTCAGCGCAGATCGTGGACCTATAGATTATTCTTTGTTTGTTCTCAAGCCTAGCTCATTATCAGTGAGCATCACGGCCTGATGCGCGCAGGACAGGCTTCAGATAGCTCATCCTTACCTTTGTAAATAAGGTCCTCGGTTTCCAGGTCGAATCCCTCCCGATGACACTTTCTCCATAGCCCGGAGATAGTGGAATTGAACTGGCGACTGCAGTGGGATTCCATGGCTGATGCTGCGGCCAGAAAGTGCCGTTTCCCCCTGATAAGATCACCAGCATTTGGACCATTACCTTTCCTGTCGATGCTCTTAGGAGGCATCTGGAGGGGAAGATTGTGGTTTGAGATGTAGATGTACCCCGGATCGTTTCGCTTGTTGGCATAGTTTTTACACCTCTCTCGATGTCTTCTTGCATCGGTCTCATACCAATAGTCGGTGCAAATAGCCATGGCAAGCAACCCTAACGCACAGAACGCCAAGAAGAGCCCTGTGCTGGTTAAAATTTTCATGGCGGCCATCTTCCCCACTCGATGGAAAGCCCTAACCAAACAGTCGCGAGAGGGTTCCTCGGCGGCCGTGGTGGTACCCCGTGAAATAAATCACGACGGACGGCACTCACAGCCTCACGCAGTTCTGGACAGTTGAAGGCATAATGGATGGCCAGGTTTGCCTGGACGCGATGATGCGGTTTATTGTTGTACCCAGCAGATGTAATGTTTTCCCCACCATCTGTTATGGTACAGGAGGAGAACGCGGAGAGGGGATGGATGGCGACCAACGCTGTGAGGGATGGATAGCGATGTAGTTGCGCGCTCTCTCCTCAAGGTTTCAGCGGAATGGAGAGTCAGAGCAGATCTGTAGTCATTACAATCTAAAAGTTAAGACCAGGTAAGAGCAGCCTATTGAAATATTAGATATTGTTAGTGTTTTATATACTTTTTTCTTCTTCATTTTTTTTCAGTTTGTATGATACATAGATTTGTTGATGTTGAACACACTCTCTCTCTCTCTTTCACACACACACACACACACGCACAGCTCGCCCATTACACTTTGATTAGATGTTTGTCCTTTACTCTCACCAGGCTCCAAATATTGCATAGCAGAGTCACCTCATCCTATTTTATGACAGACAGTTTAATCAGGGCCACACCAGAGGCTGATCAGACTTTTAAAGCCCCAATCCGTGATTTATTCACCCATATCAATAGCGGTATATTCACATACATTATTAAAGGAGTCTGATTTGTAGATATGCTGTTTGGAACTTTCTTAACCCACTGCAAATCAGAATATAGATCTGTTTTACTCCAGTGTTTACAAACACTACCAACTTAAAATTACAAACTTTTACAGCCACAAAATACAGCAAATAGAATTAAAACCTGTTGTCTACTGTTGGTCTTTATATCAAAAGCTCAGTCAATCAACTAGAGAATGAAAACATGTCTCCATGTCCGTTTCTTGTTTTTTTTTTGTGGTGGGGACACACTGGTTTGTTTATGTTTGGATCACTGATTGGGTCTTTAAGCACGCTCAGTAATACCATATATGACTGGTATATTGGGGTTGTAGAGAACTGATGTAAGTAACAAAAGCCAAACCACATGCCAACAGTGTCTTGCTTCCATCCTGTCATCTGTAAAACACAAGGACATTGAAGTAACTGGACACACTGATGTTAATCTTACAGGGACTTTTTATAAGCAGTGTTTGTACATGAGATTGTGGGCATGATATTGACTTCAGCACAACCATTATTCTGTGAATAGTGTGCCTGCAGTAACGGCATGCATGGTAAATAACTCCATGGTAAATAAAGTCCACACCCCATTCCAAATGGTCACTTTTTGTGAGAAACTCTGTCTGATTAAGTTACCCAGATGAGAGCAGACCTCTAGTTAACTGCAGACGGTATTACCTCCTCTATTTTCAACTGCAGTAGGTTCAACTTGAGGAAAGAAAGGGGGGGGGGGCAAATTGGCCCTTGAAGTTGTGGAAAGGCATATAGATCAGGAAATGGGTATTGAAAGATTTCAAATCCCTTGGAACACAGTCAATACCATAAATAAGAAGTGAAAGGTGTATGGCACCACAAGGATAATAGAATTAGAATCTGTATTAAATTCCATGACCATGACCTTGCCTCAATCAGGTCGTCTGTCCAAGCTGGATGACCAGGCAAGGAGAAGACTAGGAGCTACAGGACTACAAGAAAAACCTGCTGCCCTCTGCAAGAAAGTTGAAACAGAGACAGTCTGTAGTTTAAATTGGAAAGGACGTTCACCTTTCAATATAACAATGCCCCAAAGCACACAGCTAAAGCAACAGTGAGTGGCTAAACAAGCACAGATCCTTTTAGACCCACTGCACCTTGTGCTCAATTCCTGATTGAAATTCACTTCAAATAAATTTGAATTTGATGCTAGCTTTAGCTAACGGTAGCCAGTGATAGCCTAACGCTAGTTAACAAAAATATTTTTTTAATGTATTTATTTATTTTTAAATCTGATAATACGATGCTCAGCTAGCATGACACGGGCACGATTATCGATTAAATTACCTAATTCCAGTAACGTTACTTAACCACCACAAGGTAATGCTGTTACGTGCTGAAGTTTGTTCAGCAGCCAGCAAAAGACTTGGATGTTCATAAATTCATAAACACCAGAGGGTGGGACTCAGTGTGCTGGAGTCAGTGTGGCATTTAGCCTGTTAGCTGAGAAACCGTCTCGCAGCCAAAAAATGCTCTCTTACAAGCTCACATACCTGGAATACACTTGCAGGATACAGTATGTCATAGATAATATGCCCTCTCGAGGCCATCTCATGAAGCCTGGAATATTCACACCTGGATCGTTTGGAGCAGTTGTTCCGATACAGGAAGCGTTTTCCCCCTCGGATCGGTTCATTTGGGCATATGTGAACACAGTAATTGCACTCGGATGTGGAACAAAACAAGTGAGCCAGGATCGCCAAGACAGGGTGGTCTCAGCTCGCTTCCATTTGAACCCTGGAGCGGTTAGTTTGTAGTGAGAACGCAATCGATCCAACCAACCAAAACAACTGATATGTGTGAATGTAGTGATATGCACCCATCACATTATTTTCTAGTCGCAGGATTCTCGGTGGAACTGGATATTTTGTTCATTTAACGAACACTGGTATAACGCAATGAAACAAATTAGCCACGCATACTGCTCCATGCTTTTCTTCGGGGAAACAAATAAGAGGAAACATTATCTCCCTGTTAAGTATATTTACAGCAACTTTTATGATGAAAAACTGTCTGGAACATGTATAGTCCATGTATTGAATGGATTAAATTTACTCAATAATGTTGGAAAAAAATAATCTACCTTAGGCGAATCCTTCCGGTAAGATATCTGACCAATGAGAGAGCAGTTAGCTCGCACATGGCATTTGTTTACAACTTTGGACCGCTTTTGAATGTTGCAGTGTGAACACCAACAACAAATGCAACAATTATATAATTTGAGCTCCTGAATCGAAACAAAGCAAACGAGCTACAGGTGTGAAAATGCCTGAAGTGACTGACTGATTCCCTGACCTGAAAACAGTACTTGATGTCCCCTGCTGTGTCATTGGTAAAACAAAAATGTGAATGTCCTTGAGAGGCCTAGCAGAGCCCCAACCTAATCCCATAGAAAATTTGTGGAAGGGCAGACATCTAAATAGACTCATGCCCATAATTGAAGCAATGGGTGCTTCTACCAAGTAGCTTACTAACACATCAGGGTGTACATTGTAAACTAGTTTTTATTTATTTCTTTGTAGTAATTTTTTTTTTTTGGACATTTCTGAGACATTTTTTTGGATGTTGTAGGGTACAATGTGTAAACAAAGGTGGAAAAAGTTTGACTTAATATGTTTTAATTTTAGGATGAAAGGCAACAAAATGTGAAACACTGGAGACGGGATGTAGACTTAAATGAGGCAGTGTAACCTAACACTGAGAAGACATTCTCCCAATCATTCTCAAGTCTGCATTGTAGTGGTTTGTTGTTGTTCTGTGACTCTGAGGAAGGCTCCCACAGACAATAGGCTGCTCACAAGCCGATGACTAAGGAAAGCAAACTGCAGGGGAGTCATTATGGCAACGGGATCTTGCCAAACATACTGTCGTAATTGGACAAGTGTGAACACACAATCAATACCCCCTCCCCATTCCCATATGACATTTTAGGCACACAATCTTTGCTCTAAAAAATATACTTATAGTAAACGGCTTTTGCTCAGTAGGGGCAATTCAAGGCATTGGGCTTTCTGAGCACCCTATGAAAAGGCATATCAACTGATAGCAGACCCCATTGCATTCCTTATACATTTCATTAGGAAATGCAAAAGCATTTCACCATAGATAAATGACTTTGCAACAAGCAGTAAAATAGGTGTCATTGGCCCATACCAATTCAAACAAATTCTGAGATTCAATGTCAATGCTTGCAAATGTAGAATGAAGTGTCCTGGACGTACAGAAATGTAGGTCATAAAGATAACCTCTCATTAACAGTTTGTGCCTTTTTCCATGTAAATTATTTTGCTATATGATAGCTTGAAACTGCTTTTATGTGCACTGTATGTAGGCTACTTACCATAATTTGTGCATTGCTAAAATTTACTAACATGCCCATTAATTTGTTTTTCATTAAGGATACATTGGAAACAAGTTTTTCTAATGTTTTCAAAACATTATCAAAGTTATTATGTACATTATGACCTTTGCTTGAAAAAAATATATTCAGAGGCTGTAACACAAAAAAGTATCATGGTATTTCCATCATTTTTTGGTCACTACCATGATGGCAATGATGGAAATACAATGATATTGCCATCAGTAAAATGGTTTAAATTGGATTATACCATGGTATCATTTAAGTACAAAAGTGGCACAATGGTGATACATAACTTTTACCTCATGGTGAATGATTTATGCAATGGCTGGTATATCGTAAACATGAAATTACCATCAAACTACCATGATACTTTTAGTAAGGGATAAATTACTCAACAGTTACCATCTGGTAACAGTCTTTTTTCTGATAAAAAATTATGTAACGCTTTGGAATGAGACAGCATTTATATATATATATATATATATATTTTATATCAATCATTTCTTTTACCAATAATCTGCCATTTTAATTTATCATTT
>OMKL01139163.1:0-10774 GCA_900302295.1 Parasudis fraserbrunneri | reverse complement strand
TGGAATGATTGAGGTAAATATGTTTTAATGAAGACAATAGTATTAGAAAGTCTGTTTTAATCAAGACAATAGTATTAGAAAGACTGTTTTAATCAAGACAATAGTATTAGAAAGACTGTTTTAATCAAGACAATAGTATTAGAAAGACTGTTTTAATCAATAGTATTAGAAAGACTGTTTTAATCAAGACAATAGTATTAGAAAGACTGTTTTAATCAAGACAATAGTATTAGAAAGACTGTTTTAATGAAGACAGTAGTATTAGAAAGACTGTTTTAATCAAGACAATAATATTAGAAAGACTGTTTTAATGAAGACAGTAGTATTAGAAAGTGTCTAAAATCTGTCTAAAATCTACAGGAGCTTGTAGCAAAACCATCTGCTGACGAGGTTGATCAGAGTGACTGAACAATCAACTACGACACAACTCCCATCTCCAGACCAGATATCAGTTCAGCAAGTGCATCCACATTTTCCTCAGATATTTCACCAGTCCAACCCGCAACCACACTTATGAATTTGTTTAACTGGTGTCTGCTGTTTTGATCATATTCTATTTGATGGACGAGTGGGTGTCAGAGAGTTAAAGAGACATATTTCACCTCACATTCCTCTATAGGAGATCATGAACAGTCAACTACCAACATCAACTGATATCTGTAGTCACTGGCTGTCAAGACTTATTTTTCTTATAAAAACATTCCTCTCTCAAGACTGGAGTGACACTTTCCACAGTTTATCTGATTCAGAGAACACAGATGAAGATATGTGAACATACATTTTAAATCCTTAAAAATAATGCATTGGATAGTGAAGTATTCACGGCAGTCTAAAACCCACAGCTATGGTAGGAGTGGCTTTGGAAAGAGATATACACTACAGGCTACAGCACAGTAGATATAGTGTGTGTATCAGATAAACCTGGAATGCCACATGAACCAAATTAGTATCCTACAACACAGCTATGGGAACGTACCTTTTACCACTAGTAAAATCTTTTTTTAATATTGTTTTTTTTACGAGATGATGAAAATGTTCCAAATCATCTTTAGAACATAATTTAAAGAAAACCCGAGGTCTCTCTCTTTGGTCCACAAAGTTTAAAAGCCCTCATGGGAATGGCTGGTGCTAAATAGAAACTGCACCAACGCACTGCGCCAAGCGGTGCTTTAATTAAGGGTGAAAGGACATGGACACACACACAGGTGTCTCGCACAATCATTTATTTATTTTTAGGACATTTTGCACACAAAAAACAACTATACTCCAGAAATATGAAAGGGAATTGTAGTCGTCTTAGAAAATGATCACACCTCTAGTAAATCCAAGTTTTTTCATTTTTAAAACGTATTTACCGTGCACCTCGTATGAGCTATTCATGAAGTGTTGCAATAAAATACATTGTTAAGGACCACTGGTTTAAATTAGTTTCCACCACAAATCTCAAGTATTTAAAGGGGCTCTATCATGCTCGTTTTCAACAAGTTAATATAGGTCTCTGCTGTCCCCAAATCAAACTAGGCATTGCAGATTAAATATTAATGAAGATCCAGCAATTGCATATCCTACTTCCCGCTTAAAATGTTGTCAGAAAACATATTTTAGTGAACCGTTTAGGAGGAAAAAAGAGAACGTTTACTAGCGAGCCGCCATCTTGAAAAACGGAAGTTGAGGACCAACCAAGTGCACTGTGTTACATCGTGACGTAGACGTGTAACAGAAGAAAAGGCAAAGAGGTTAGTCCTTGTCATTCTTTCCTTTGCTCAAGACAAGGCTGGACTACAAACGAGGCATTTCAGGCAACTCAGGAGCGACGTTTTCCTGTCGGGGAGAATGACTCCACGTCCTTCGGCGTGGACTTTGGGCTTTGTAGCTCCGCAGACGTTTTACATGGGCCTCCAGCTATAGAACACACACAAGGAAAGGGGGGAAACCCCAACAAGCATAAGGGGGCCCCTTTAAGTCAAACAAGCACGCAAGCAGCATGTCAAAATATTACATGAGCTCCCAAGATGGAGGCATAAGAAGAAGAAGAAAAAAACACCCAGCAGTACCTCTTGACACTTAAAACACAAAAAATCCCCAATCCAGATTTTTTGTTTACATCAGTAATTAATTAATGATTTTTTTTTAATCATATACATATGTGGCATATTCACACACATTCTTCGAGAGTTTTGATTTGATGATCCAAAATACAGCAAATACAATTTAAAAAAAATCACATTCACCTAATGTTTGCCGTTAGTCCTTGTCCCAAGAGCTCAGTCACTCAACTAGAGAATGAAAACATGTCTACATTCACTTTTTTTTTTTATGGTGCTGGGGCTACCTATTTGTTTACATTTGGATGACGGATTGGGCCTTTAAATCAAAAGTATTATTATTAATTTTTTTTATTTTTTATTATTTACTTATTTTACAAAAGCAACACAGTAGACATTCGACAAAAAGAAATCTAACAAAAAGTGAAACAGAAGAAGCTCTCTCTGTCCCTTGGTGTGGAGAGTCTCAGAGAATCTTTTCCTACTGAGGGAACATGGTAACCTGGCTCCCCCAGGCACGTTTGCTAGGAACATGGCCTGGTGATGTGGTGAAAACATGGATTGCTATTAGGGTTAAAAGTATCCAAGATACATGGTGTAATGGCAGGTTAAAGGGGACATATTATGAAAAATGGATTTTGCCTAGTTTTTGTATGGATTTGGAAGTCTGACATGTTATTTAGGCGCTGGGGAAAAATGACATAGGTACTCCTTGCCGTTTGACCGGGGTTTGAAGTCTTCCGGTTAACAAACCTAAACAAGCTGTTCAGAATTATTGCTTGTTGTGATGTCACAAGCGATAAATTAGCTTTTATCAATAATTAATTCATCAATTAGCTGTGCTTTTTGGAGTCAGGAACACTGCCTACCTAATGTCCTGCCCAGTTTGTAAAGGTTTTTTACTCTTGGGTGTGGGGCAGCCAGGCAGGGAAGGAAATAAGTGTGCCACACCCTCCAACCCACACCTGTTCAATACAAGGGAAGAAAGAGCAGCTGGAAAATAAACAATTAAAACTAAAATTTGATTTAGACTAGTTTCTTTTAAAAAAACATAAACATGTTCCACAGATTCTAGTAAGTCGTATACAATTTATGAAAAGATACATAATATGTCCCCTTTAAGATAGAAAGCTGAACCAGGAACTGTCAAACAGACCAACTGGTCGGTGCGCTGTTTTCACAACTATGTGTCTTTTTTAATAATATCTAGTAGTCTAACTGTTGTAGAAAAGCAATTAACCCCTCGTCGAGGGGTTAATTGCTTTAATCTACCGGCAACAGCATCCCAGCTTGCTTGCACATAGCTGGGCCACAGATAATGTCAGAGAAGGTCCCTACGTGCCTGTGAGTTCACTGAAATCCGCTTAAACTCGCAACACGTCATCCCACACCAATGAACCGTACTTGTTTGTTGGGAGTATTTACACATAGTCAGGTAAGATCTGCAAACAATAAACACACCAAAACTTAATAAAAATGTACTTGTGCAGTGCAAAGATATTCTCACTGCTCACTCACGGCTCTGAGCAGCGATAGTCAAGACTGTTGCAGACTGGCCGACATCTCCTGGACAGAGACACTGAGAAATCTCTGCTGAGCAAAGACATGGTACACCTACGATTCCTTTATTCCCTGGGTCTAGGGCTGTGATATGTAAGACATGGTACACCTACGATTCCATTATTCCCTGGGTCCAGGGCTGTGATATGTAAGGGATAACACACGACGTGTGTGCTGTTGTGCTGTTATCGAAACATAATGCACGAGGTGGGGGCCAATTACCCCATGGCCTCGTGGGGTTTGCCTCTGCAAAGTGCATTATTTTTCGATAACAGCACACCTCGGACTGTGTTATCCCGCTTATATCATGGCCACTTGCCAAAGACAAAAAAAAAATCTGCCATTTACTCATATTTTCTACATTAAAATATAAAGAAATTTGTTATTTATGCTTTGCTCACTGCTGACTTTCATTATAGCCCCTCTGCACTACCTTAGCTGACGCCAGCTGATAATGACCCAGAAAGCTAACTTTATGCTAGCAAGCCTTTCTGTCAACAACTTAATGTCCAAAGAATCCGAACTATCCCTTTAAGATGAACAATGTTTTCAAATCAAATTATCTAAAGATGGGAAGTTGGAGTGTTGAGTGCATTCAGTTATAAACCTTTTAATTCCAACTTTAAATCACGTTTTCTATGTAACCATTTTTATACATGTATTCATATAGCAGCACCATTCATATGCAGAGGAATTTCAAAGCGCTTTTTGTATATTAAAAACGATTACATAGACGAAAAAATTTAAAAGAATGAGGGAAAGGGAAAGCACTTTGAAATTTCCTCTGTGTATGAATGGTGCTGCTATATAAATAAAATGTCTTTGCCTTGCCTTACTATTGGGTCATGTATCACATTCATAATCTAAGTGATTTGGTTCTTCGTCTGAAGGGTTCATACATCGATATCAGGAAAAAAGTCCTGATGATTATGGTGATACTACTTACTATCGCCCAGCCCTAATTAATTTAAAGGAATAGTTTGGATTTTTTTTTTTTACATTAAATGGTATGAAATACTTGCCAGTAGTGCAGTCGATGCATAAGCATTAGCTTACTTACTGAGTCCTGGCCGGGTTCCAAGCGAACCAGGAAGCGCCATACAGGCAGCAAACGGGGTCTCAAAACAAAAAAGTGTGATGCAGCTACTATGCGTGGGGCTTGCTCCAAGACATCACAACGGTCTGAGAGAGGAATCGAGCATAGGAAATGCAGGAGGACAGAGGTTTTATGTCGTGGACGGTTAAAATGTGTATCTGCACGTTGTGGCGTGGATTAACACTGTTAAGTGTCGGGATCCCGTTTGCTGCCTCTCTGAAGCTTCCCCGGTTCACTCGGAACCCGAACGGAACTCCCGTACCACGGGACTCGGTAAGTAAGCTAATGCTTATGCATCTCGACAACACTACCGGCAAGCGTTTCGTACCACTTAATGTAAAAAAAAAAAACCAAACAAAACAAAACAAACAACAACAAAAAAAACCTGAACTATCACTTTAAAAGCCTAGGTTGTTTAGCCCTCTCTGGGCCTATAGATCCTGATGTTCCCGTGGTTGTGTGCTGGTGGTGACACGGGGTAGAGAGGAGCGTCTGTCCAGCCAGGCCTGGAGGAGGGGGAGGTGGCTCTCCATCCAGCGGATGTTCTCCTCGATGGTCTGGTAGGTCTGCTGGATGCAGCGCAGCTCCGAGCCCGTCTCCTCGGTCAGAGAGCCGAAGAAGCCTCGCACCTGGGCCACGCGCGCACGCACACGCACACGCACACACACACACACACAGATGGTGGACTTGAACATGTGTCCCGCGCACTTGACACGAGACCAGACGATGGCCGCTCATCTACTAGACTGGCTCGAATCTGCCCTATTTATCTATATATGTATCTATCTATCTATCTATCTATCTATTTATTTAATATATATATATATATATATATATATATAATTTTACCCAATGTCACTGAACACGTTTACAAGACCTTTAATATTCAATCATATTTGGTATAATCCTACTAAAGTGTTCCACTTTTGACGTAGTGCACTCAAACACCTTCTCCTGTTTACAATGGCTGGGGCAAGTAACATTAAGAGTAACTGATAAGAGTGAATATGACAGCAGTGTTTTTCCACCGACTATAATTTGTAAAGACACTGTCACATAGTCACACCCATGAGCTGGAGGTATGGCTAAGCTGGAAAAATTACACTGGTGTGGCCTTTAAGGCAAAATGTAACTATCGTACTATGAGGCACATAGCCTAATTGCCCTATCCTACCCAATCCTTTTTGACCCTACAGAGTTTACTCTAATTAAGCAGGCCTACATTTTATTCTTTATAATAAAAGGATTCACCTCGGGTTTCAGCTTCCCGTTTCAAGACGATGCCCCAATCCACAAACACAAAACCTATGCCAGGGTCCATATTAACATATTCAACATCGTTATTGGGTAGATGCATCGCCTAACTTTACCAGTTGCCTGTAGCCCTAAATGTTACCTGAAGTTGAACACGTCAGGATAAACCTAGTTGTACTGAAACACTTGGTCCAGATCACTTTTCCACTGGCAGATCATTGAATGCATCCCCTCATATATTGTAACCTATTAGTGTTCAGTGAAATCACTCAGTAACACGTACATCAGGTGCTGAAACTTCATTTGTAAGTACAGATTTTAGTACATTATGTTTGTACACTTTGAACCTATGTTGTATTGTTACACCCTTGTAAGTACATTACATATTGAAGAGATATTCATTAAGTACTGCACAGTGTATACTTACAATACCTTTTTCATAGGTTAATACATAGGTCAATAAATTGGAATATGGTATTATAGCCATTATACAGTAAAGTGTTACTGCCCATTTAATTTAGAAATATGTCAAATCGGGTAAGGGAAACACATTTTTAAAGGATGAGGCCAGTGTAATATATATTTTTTTCTCTTACTGTCAACGTGGCCTACGAAAAGACCAAAACCTCGATAAAAGAATCGATAGAGCTCATCATCTTTTTAAATAAATTTTTTAATAACTACAATGCCCCTGTTTTTCACGATAATACATTATGATATTGTATATGCGTTTGTGAGCTGTATTTAATGATTTTAGCATACAATGGGAATGTATAGTTTTCTGGTTGAGAGCTCTTAAAGGGTAGGAGAGAGTAAGAAGAGTATTGAGAGAAGAAGTGTGTGTGATGTGTATTTTATATTATTTTATATTGTTTGAAGGGCAGACTAGCAAAGTTCATTGTTCATTGTATGGCAAAACTGTCTGTTTAACTATGCACATGACAATAAAGAATCTTGAATCTTGAATCTTGAAGAAATGCACTTAGGCTTTGGTCTTTTCGTAGGCTATGTTGACAATAAATGAAATTACACTGGCTTTATCCTTTAATGCCATTTTGTGAAAACTTTAAGCTCTCACCTCGTCCAGCATCTCCCTGGTAGAATATTGGTTGGTCACCCCAGTCACCATGCCTGATATGGAATGGGAGCCCAGGTCAAACCTAGAGGAAAAGGTCAGAGGGTCATCACACGGATCAAAATCACAAAATCACTGTATCCAGAGATTATATAGTGGTTAAGCCCCCAGCCTCTGTGAACCAATGAGCTCCTGCCAGCCTAGGATCCCACCAGAACCTCCTCTCCTGGGTCTCGCCTCCTCCGTCTAGGTTTCCATCTGTCTCAATACAATCTGCGACCAATTTGGCTGCAGGAAACCCCTCATTTCTACGGCTTCTTGCTATGTGGATAAGTTATTTTACCTGAGCACTGTAGACCCAATAATCTCTATGCAATCAAGTGGTTAAGACCAGTGTTGTAGACTAAGGATAGCTGGATATGTGTACAAAGTGTTGTGTCAGTCGGACATATGGTGTACAAGTAATGGCTTTTCAAAGTTGTACATTTTAACCTTTGATTGTAGCGCCACCATATGGCCAATTGGTGTGAGGCACTGGCACACCAATAGTTATTGTTGTGGCAAATTTCATGTCTCTAGCATGTGATTTTTGCAAATAGCACCACCATGTGGCCGAATAACAAACATTTGCACACCTCTTCCCCTTCAAGGAGGAAAGTCAAAGCGTTCATGAGTAACACTTCACTTCCTGTTTATAACTCGTTTTTCCGAAAGTCAATTGGATGTAGTGGTCATATGGTTTGACCTAGCAACTTTCAGAATCTCACAGTGAAAGGCATTTGACTGTAGATGCCACACAGCAGGTGTCATGAGAATCAGACAGACAACCTACAGTAGGAGTACTTGGGGGGAAAAGTTGTAAAGATTTTGAAAAAATGGCGGAAAATCCAATATGGCGGACATGGATGGTCCTTTTGGGTAGGCTGCCCAAAATGTGCGATGGGCCAAGAGTGGATACTGACTTCTTGACCAGAATGAGCCAGTTGGCACGGAGGAAGTCCCAGGCCAGCTTGTAGCCACGGGGGTTCCTGCTGATGGAGGTCACTACGTGAGGAAGGTCCTGAGTCTTCATCACCTCACCGTGCAGACTCTGTTCCATTATCCTGAGAGAGAGAGAGAGAGAGGGAGGGGGACCGAAGGAGATGGTAGGTGAGGCAGAAAGAAACAGCAAGAGATAGAGACAAATAGACAGACAGAGAGAGGGTGAGAGAGAGAGCGAAAGGGTGGAGAGGAAAAACAAAGTTGCGTTCATTAAAATTTTATTTTTAAACATGAATATACTTCTACTTTTACTAGGATGTAGTATAATACTCTGCTGTATCTACAACACAATGTACCAACCACTTGAGCTTATGCCGCAGTGGGCTGATGGACAGGGCAGCCTTGATGCGGCTCTTGACGGAGTTGTGCAGCGAATGGCGATACTTCTCAAACAGGAAGTCCCACCCCTCAGGTGTGCGGGCTCCGATGGCAAACACAGCCATGCTGACATCACTGGGGAGACTGAGAAAGAAGGAAGGGCTTGAGTTCAGGGGCTACGACCCCATATTCTTTGGTGATGCACGATATATCAGCAACGATTTTTTCACTGAGCAAAACTGGGCAGATATATATCAGCAAATCTATCGACTGATGATAGTGATTTTTTATTTATTTATCGGCAGCAGTCTGATTGCCAGACCTGGGCAGTTTACAACCGGTGATTATTTCTCTGCCTATCTGCGCAGGTTTTTTTTTTGCCACACAGGTTTTGTTTAGGTACTTACACATGCACAACAGCATTGAAATAGACTGAAGAAACAGAAAGAAAGACATTATTTTCCATTTTAGTTGGTCACATGTACAGTGATTAAAATATAATCACTGATATGGGTAGATATGGGTAAATAAATAAATAAAATTAACTGGGACAATACTAGGTAATAATAGGCAGAACAAGAGATTATTCAAGAGTTCAGCAAGGCAAGCAATTGGGACGACATTGATACCAGACCCACCATAGTAATACATTGGAAAATAGCAATAGAAAATAAGTTTGTGGTTACAAGCTCTTAGTGAAAGTCAAATAACTGTCAGAATGACTAAGGATTAGCACAGAAATTAACTGGTAAAACCTATTTGAAAATGTGATCTGAAAATAGGTAGGAATCTCTCTTTTATATTACTAAAATACGAGCAAGTGAGTACTCTCACACTCAACCTATAAACACGGCTCAGAATGTCAGTGAAATGTTACGGTGTTCCACCGAACGTAATGGTTTTCTACCTGCTTTCATAGCGTGGTCTGGTTAGCTCTGGGTGCCCCGTGTCGGCGCGGTCTGCGAGTGTTGCACGTGGAAGTGTGACTGTTGTTGATGTCAAGCCGATGCAAAGATACTATACTTGAGGGACACCACTAGGGGGTAGAGCGGCTAAGTGTGAGTGAATGACTGAATGACCGAATTAATGAATGTGTGAGTGAGGCAGTGACATTGACACTGTGGTCATAGAGGTGCTTCGCATCTAAAAATGATAAAATATTATAAATTATGAATTACGTGTCAGATGAGCCCTGACCTCATGTTGCCGTCGGAGTCCGTCCACTTCCTGAAGAGCTGGGTGGCCTTGGCCACGCAGGGAGGGTGGTTCCTGACGCAGGCAAACAGCAGCAGGTAGCTCCTCAGGACTCTCTGAGACACCGAACCGGTGTCACTCCACTCTTGGCGGTCGATCAGCTCCCGGAACAGCTCCACGATGTATCCCTGGGGGGGGGACACACAGATTTATAGAGCATGTCTCCCTGGCTGTGTCTGACTGGCGGACATTCATAAAGCTGCCGAGAAGTCGGTTTTTCTAGGAGTCCAGAAAGCAGCGTGGTGTTCTTCCGTTGTCACAGGTAGCCTGCAGTAATGCGGATGCCTTTTAGCCAGTACCCTCTTGTCTTTAGCCTAGAATACAAAGTATTATTCTAGGTCTTTGGCAACACCATACCATTAAGTTAACTGCTATGTTTTCAATTGCCACATTGTAGGGGTGTTGCTAGCTAGCTAGCTAACACTTACCCAACGTTAGCTAACTGCATTAATATTAGTTGGTCGCCATTACACCGTTAGCAAGAAGCTAGGGCAGTGGTATGGTGTTTCCAAAGACAGGGGGGTAATGGCTAGAAGGCATCCGCATTACAGCCGACTGCCTGTGACCACAGAAGTAGAGTGCTCTATGCGCGTTGCATTGTGGACTCTTGGAGAAACCTAAATGACGTCACGACAGCTTTATAAATGCCCGCCATTCTGTCCAGCTCAGTAGATACACAATCCTGACAGTAGGTCATATCCATGGTAACTGCTGTATGTGGAACATTTTTAAATAACAGTTACAACAGCATTTAAACTGTGGTGACAGATGTCATGGTGTTCGCTACTGGTTAATTGAACCATCTTTTGTGTCACAAAGGATTACTATACTATTTTCCAGTTAGTATTCTACCAATGTCTATACATGTATGTAATTCTATACATACATACACACTAAATATATAAATATATGTATATATCATCACCACACAGTGATAACCCTGCTCTCCACTAACCTTCATCTGGTTCTCCAGTGCCATCATGTCTCTCTTCTCCATCAGTTTGTAGAGAGGGACCAGCTCTCCCAGGCCCTGCGTGATGGGCATGATCTCAGTCTCTCTGGACAGGTAGAGGGACAGCTCTAGAGCAGTGTCCAGGCTCACCTTCCCTACACTGGTATATACAAGCATGG
>OMKL01139160.1:0-11329 GCA_900302295.1 Parasudis fraserbrunneri | reverse complement strand
GGGGGAAGGGGGGGGGGGGGGGGGGGGGGGTGAATAGGAGGTGATGTCTCACTGAAAATTCAACGCCACGTCATTTACGAAACTGACATGTGCCATAGCAATCAACTGCTTAAATATCAGGAATGTCAGTTTCAATATTGTAAATAAAATGTTTTCTCAATGTGACGACATTATGACTTTAAAAACATCAATACGTTTCTTAAGACCCTAAACGTGGCAAATCTGTTGCTCAATCAAATAAGCCTCCTCTACTTTTACTGGTAAAAGCAATTTTATGTCCCTCTTCATTTCGTAAAGTGCCAGGGCTGCTTATTTCTCCAGAGCTGGTGACGGAAGTGGCCAGGGAGAGAGGACTGTCTCACTTCCTCTATGTCTCGGGATAGCTTCAGAAGGGAAGAGGTCACGAGGGAGAGGAGGGAGGGGGTGAAGGGGGTGGCACTCTTTTCACTCCACTACTATTTTTCACTACTAAGAGACTCATAGCTACTTCACAAACTTTTCATACCTTTTCGATTCAATAGCCCAATGGGCAAAAACACATTTCTCTTACAGTGCAGCAGTACAGTGGAATAATCTGCCCACAAATGTGAAATTGAGTGTTTCACGGAGCATGTTTAAAGTGGCCTTAAAGAAATGGTTACAAAGTACCATGTACTGTAGCGTATTCATTTTTTGTTTTCATTTAAACTTTTATATGACCAAGAAAGCTTGAACATGTTGACATAAGTACCGCTGGCTATTTATACATTGATTGTATTGTCATTGCTTGCTGTGTTGCCGTCTGTCCTGCTTTTATCTTGTGGTGTGTTAAGTGTTACACTAGAGAACCACAATGGAAATAAGCCCATGGGCTTTATTGTGTTTTCATCCTTATGTGATTTTTAATGTATGTAATGACTGCAGTGTTATATGCGGGTTTTAAAAAAATCATCAAATAAATTCATTCATTCATTCTCAGTGGAGGCTATACTATAACTAGTCAGGTAATAAACATGTAATAACAGATTTTATGTAATTATAAATGACATTAATAACTCTGTTACACCTGGACCCCCCTAGTTATGTCTGTCCCTCAGGGACAAGGGGGCCCATAGCACTTTCTTACTCAGTGGCCCCCTAGTGGCATGATCCGGCCATCACCTGCTTTCTACTTTCTGGATCGCATCCAGTTATTCAGGGTCAGGGGCTGTTTGATTCTGTGTCCTGCTGGTTACAGGCCTACAGTCATGGACACAAATATTGGCACCCCTGCACTTCTGTCAGATAATGCACCACTTCTCCCAGAAAATTGTTGCCATTACAAATGCTTTGGTAGTCACATTTATTTCTTTTGTTTACATTGGAACAACACAAAAAAAGCAGAGAAAAAAGGCCAAATCTGATATGATTCCACACAGAACTCTAAAAATGGACTGGACAAAATGATTGCCACCCTCAGCTTAATATTTGGTAGCACACCCTTTCACCCAAGTGAAATCAATTGCTTCCTGTAACGATGAATGAGTTTCTTACACCTCTCTACTGGAATTTTGGACCACTCTTCTTTTGACAACTGCTCCAGGTCTCTCACATTTGAAGGGTGCCTTCTCCCAGCTGCTGTTCTGAGATCGTGCCACAGGTGTTCTATGGGATTTAGATCTGGACTTATTGCTGGCCACTTCAGAACTCTCCAGCTCAGTGTGCTTTGGGTCATTGTCCCGCTGGAAGACCCATGACATTTGTCAGAGACCCAGCTTTCTGACACTGGGCCCTACATTGCACCACAAAATTGTTTGGTAGTCTTCAGATTTCATGATGCCATGCACACAGTCAAGGCATCCAGAAGCAGAAAAGCAACCCCAAAACATCTGTGAACCTCCACCATGTTTGACTGTAGTGACCTTGTTCTTTTCTTTCAAGGCCTCATTTCGTTTTCTGTAAACAGTAGAATGATGTGCTTTACCAAAAAGCTCTATTTTGGTCTCATCTGTCCACAGGACGTTCTCCCAGAATGATTTTGGCTTCCCCAGGTACATTTTGGCAAACTCCAGTCTGGCTTTTTTATGTCTCTGTCAGCAGTGGGGTCCTCCTGGGTCTCCTACCATAGCGTCCCATTTCATTCAGATGGCGACGGATAGTGCGAGCTGACACTGTTGTACCCTGTGTCTGCAGGTCAGCTAGAATTTGTTTGGAAGTTGATCTAGGTTTTTTATCCACCATTCTGTTATCATTCTAGATGACATTGTGCACAGTGGACCCAGGAATATTAAGGATTCAAATTAAGGATTCTCAAATCCTCAGACAATTATTTGCTCTTCTTTCTTTTCTCCATGCTCAGTGTGGGACACACAGATACACAACATAAAGGTTGAGTCAACTTTTCTCCATTTTAACTGGTTCCAAGTGTGATTTCTATAATGCCAGCAACTGATTTGCCACAGGTGAGTTTAAATACAAATTAAAGCAGCATTACATGTTTGAAATACAATTATTTCTTACAGTTTTGAAAAGGTGCCAATCATTTTGTCCAGTCCTTTTTTTTCTCTGCTTTTTTTGTGTTGTTCCAATGCAAACAATAGAAATAAACATGTGAATACCAAAGCATTTGTAATTGCAACAATTTTCTGGGAGAAGTGGTGTATTAGCTGACAGAAGTGCAAGGGTGCCAATATTTTTATCCATGACTGTACTGTATCTGGTGTTCATTCTGAGCTTACAGAGGCATGTTTCTACATTCCCATAGCTGTGTGAACTGACTGAAAGTGAACTTTTGTTTATGAATGTAACCTCGGTTTCCCTGAATTTAGGGAGCGAGATACATCGAAAAAAGCTCTTAAGTAGTGCATGACAAAATTCTCATATTACACTTATTTATTCAGGCGCACATCACAAAAATAACTGACTGATATATAGGTGAGCAGATATTATTGGCCAGTATTGGCTTATAGCCGACATAACGACTTGTATGTTACCGATTCTATTATCAGTTGATTGGCCATCTTTTTGAGGAATCCATAGATCTCAGTCAGGTCACGCTAGCTCACTGCAAAAGGGGGTAGGTATTGCTCCAAATTCAAGTGAAATGATAATTTGGGGGGGGGGGGAATGGGAATGGGAATGAGCATGGCCATTTTCAAATGGGTCCGTTGACCTCTCACCTCAAGATATCCTCACAAGTCTGCTCTTTACAGCCATCCCCAAGTAGTCCCATGCAGATTTAGGTTTTGCATGCAGTACAATAACTCTGCAACGGCCCCAAGAATCCAGTATCAGTCTGGCTCTAAATAAAACACTTACATGTGTGCACAATCCCTTAATCGGGAGTGTTCAATGTTCACAGATGCGTAAGTCAGTTTATATGTACATCAGGGGAGGGGGTCGTAGTCTTCATAGCTGGGTTGTATTGGATCCAGTTACTAGTTTTAGTTTATTGATTTTTAACTCTCAAGTTGGAGCTGTTCAGAGTGCATTCAAGACCAAGCTGCCAGTGACCCCAATGTTAACCGGTTCCACTTGCTTAGCAGCTTAGCAGCCTAACTCGGTCCACACCTGTTCCCCGACGGCTGCCTCGCTGAACTGCAGCAGGCTCGCGTGTGCGGCGTTGTCCGCACGGGCGTCATCGACGGAGTACCTCATGTCTCACACTAGAAAATAGGGTCACCGCAGAATCCCTAGGGTGACGCACTACTGCTGCTGCCACGCAGGGCCGATCTGCCCACGCAGGCCGTTTGGCTGCCCTAACCTGTTAACACGGGCACCGACACAAAAAGCAAGACATTCCACCGCACACCCGCTGCTCAGGTAAGAGGTGTGGACCGGCCATAAGGCTAGCAGCTGTTAACTCATGAGGAAAGCATCCCTGCATTACATCTGTTAATTTTCCAGCCATTCCCAAAATCAGCCGATCCCTCCTGCAAGCGTTTAGCTGACATTACACGAAAAAAGCAGTTTCACTGTTGAGTGCCAGCTGACTCTAGCTGTTTAGGCAGTTAGCTTGCAATAGATCCATGTGCGCACTGCGCTGACGCACCGACACGAGGCCACTGCCCGTCAGCCTTGATTTTTAGTAATCATCGGCACGCAATAAACCTGTGATTCTCAAATATCGTGTTAGGGCAACATAGTTGGTTGCTAGCGGGGCTTTTAGACTCTTAGTCTTGATCTTGTTTTCAAACATCACAGGTGTACAATTAATATGGCCTAGTTAGAGAGGCATTTGAATAAACGCAACATAATCGTCATTTGGGACATAACCATTATTCACAATCGGATGATCTCAAGTCACATTTCAGGGATCAGAAACACTGTAAGCTAGCTTCAAAGTCCTACCGTAGGAAGCATTTTAAAGTCATCATTTAGACCATTAGGTGTCATACATACATACTTGTGTGCCTGGTTAGTAAACCAAATCTGTCTGTTTTTACACATGTAACTGCATTAATCACCAATTGCAAACCGCTGGTAGATCCAGGCCTAAGACTCGGTTGAAACCAATGCAGATAAACGGACCACAAACGGATCATAGCGACTTTCTTGTTTGATTAATTTGTTCCTCTGGAGTCTTTTATGGCACCAATGGATCTAATCGTCGCCTATGGATGATCCATCTGCCATAAGTAGAGGTCAAGGAGGGGTTGTGACCTCTTCAAGCCATGCATACCTAGTGTCTGTAGCCATTTCTGGTTTACTAAGCAAGAGTAATCTCTGTCTTTCGGTCATAGTTTGTCAGAATATATTATGGGTGCTCTAGGTTTGCCCCCTCTTAAACAATTAGTCAAGTAATAATTAACTTAGGTTCTTGTAAATTAGTTTTAGTCATATATTTTTCTTTTCTTGTCTGGAATCACAATAATATTCACCGATTATATGATTTGGTCTTTAATAAGCACTACTGTAGATTTGAAAAGATTTGTATGCATGGCTGCATTCATTTGCAGAAGGACAGTAATGTAAATACAATTCTACGGATTTGTTAATGAACAAATTGGGTACTGAATCGATAAAGTTGATTCTCTTGCTGGTTAACCTGTCTTCACTGCAATTCAGAAACCACTACAGAGTCTTTTTGAATTGCATGGATTTACTTTTTTGACTCTGCAACTGGAAAAGAGATGTGGGTGTATATACTCTGACTAACCTGTCTTCATTGTCATACTCATCCTGTCTTTCTTTCTTTCTTTCTGTCTTTCTAGTGTATGACAAACAGGGATTCCTGCTCAAACTGGACGGTAGTCTGTAAGTGTCCCCTCTACACACCTCTTACGAGTTTGACCTTTCACTTGTGTGCTCATTAGTTAGTTGTGTTTTGCAAACATGGCTTGTGCATGTTTTGGCTACATTGAGTTGTAGTGAAGGCATATAGGAACATCCTGTATACTGGCCACTCTATCACAGTCAGCCCAAAACAAGCCATCTCCCAAGTCACGTGTCTGTGTTAAAGGCACATGTGGTATTTGCTCATGTGTTTTAAGGTCTTGAGTAGCAGAAAATGGGCCCCCTCAAATATTTGTATACATGCTCATATGTACTGTATATCTGGGCTGTCCTTGTCTTAAAAAAGTTTTTTAGTTGACTAATAGTCATGGGACTTTGTCGACGAATCAGTTAGTTGATTTCATCAACACATCTGTACAATTTTGAGTTTCCCATATGCTATAATGCAGGACCCATTTAGCGTGGAAAAAAGCATAAAAATCAACTAATCGAATAAGAAAATCTTTGGTCGACTAAGACCAAACTGACCGATTAATTGATATATGGATTAAGAAGGCGCAGCCCTAGTGCATATACAGTTTAAGATACAGTTTAAGATATCAGTTATTTAGTGCAGTATCAAGGGGGGCTCTTTTGCTTAGAGGTCATTTTCTCTTTAAAGGTAGAATTTGAGTAGAGTTGAGCAGGGTCTGCAAATCTCTAGGTGTTATGTTTGGGTTGGCTTGTACCTGATTTATTATTTTTCTTGTGGCCCTTGGGGATATTCTGGGCCAAGTTGCTGTCATGTTAAATGTTCTCCATTGGTAAATTATTCGCCTCATAGTGGACTGATAGTACCATAGTGGAGCTCAAATCTTTTTGAGATGATTTTATAGCCTTCCCCTGACTGATCCCAGCTCTCACTATCCTCTTCCTGATGTCCTCTGAGATCTCCTTTCCTCTCTGCATGGTGTGTTTTGCATTCACCTGTACAGTTAATACCAAACTGACCAATTTTCTTATCTCTATTTATCAGTGTCCCGTCCAAACTCTTTCCGAAAGATCTCTCCTTTGATTTGGTACCCAGTTATTTACCCACCTGATTCTACTTACCTACTGTATTTCACCAATGCAACTTGGGGTTCACTTATTTTTGCACCTGCACTAATTCCTTTTTAATTTTGTTTTCCTACTGCACACATGATTTCCTCTGAACCAACATATGGAATTGGTAAATATGAACCTGTTATGTCAGATAAAAAAGACTGATTAAATAAAGATTTCATAGTAAAAAATACAAAAATCTATAATTGCACAAGGGGTTCACATAATTTCAAGTAGCACTGTATATATATATATATATATGAGTAACTTATGATAGTGTAATTTCTCGAGACCTCTCTTGGGAAAGCATGAGATGTGGCTAGCAATAGCAACCCCTCCCCTATCCCCACACAACTCCAACCCACAGGTCAGACCAAAACCAAAAATGTAAACCAACGTGCAGTACCAAGAGGGGCTCTTTTGCCTAGAGGTCGCTGTTCGACAGCATTACAGATTCCAAGTGTTCGTAAACATTGCAAATGTTATCACATTCACTGTAGCTTTGAAATGCATTTAAAGTTATGTTTAGTGGTTTGCGCAGATTGACCTTGTATTAAAGATATCCAACAGAGTTTACTTGTAAACAGCTCGCTTTTGTTTATATTCACATTTCCACCCAAGTAGAAAGAGTTTTTTGTTGTTGTTCCTAACCTCATAAATTTCCTACCTCATTTAACCTCTGCAAAGTCCATATTCGCCGTTTTCTTTGCCCTCGTAATGTTTAAATCCTGTCCGTGTCAAGTTTCACTTTTGGCTTTGGCGAAGTTGTAATGAGTCCATCCTCCTTTCAATTGACATTCAATCAGCGTGTTAGATTTCGACAAAGATGTTTACATGCCTCCAGTGCACTCTTTGTCACCCCCGGTGCTTGTGGTGTGCTTGTGCGTCCTTGTGCACAACTGCGCATGCTGGAAGAAGATGTGATGCACAATTTTTGGGGACTGTTTTTTAACCTACTGTGCACTATAGTGCCAATTTCATCAACTAGTGGTCAAAAACCCCACGGGATGCCTTTATCAAAGTAGATGTAAGAATTTAAAAAATCTCTAGTTTAATTTGGTTTTACATTTGGATTTACAGATTGGACGTTAACTATTAAGATAGGTCTCTGCAACACTATGTGGCTTTTCCACATCTTTTTCTAATCTGCTCTTATTTCTGAGTGTGCTCATCCGTGGCGTCCCGTTGTTTATTGAAGTAAGCCTGAGCTAAACGGGTTATTAATGACGAGGTGAGAAGCTGCCGGTTGCGGTACATATTCACAACAAGATCTGTTTGATGTTACGTGTATAGACCTTACCCTTCTTTCTGTGACGTCCCCCATTTAGAAAACGCACAATCCGCCATCACTCGATGCTTCCCCACATCCCACCCTCAAGCAGAAAATGGGTTTTATATCGAAGCCTGATTATTTTAGGGGCCGCCTGTTAGATGTTTCGCCTGCTAAACATCTGGGAAAATAAATGTTGGTTTTGTGAAAGACCTCGTTAACCTCAATACTCTCTCCCCCCTCTGATGACCAAGGGTGTTGAAAGTCAGTATTTGTGTTTCACTGGCTCAGCATGTGGCCTTTAGAGTTGATGTAAACTAAACAACACCTCACATAGTCCTCTCTCTCTCTCTTTTGCACGTAATCATTTCTCACCAATTAACTTTTTTATGTCGGCGTTGAACGCACTGCATCTGTTAGATTGGGAGTTTCTTTGTCAGATCTGTAAACCTGTAACATTATCCCACTGTTGAATAATTAGATAAACCCAGTGGTATGCTCATCAGTTTAAAATAAGAGCTTCTATGCCCATGTCTTAATCTATTGCATGTATGAATGTTTGCACTGTGCACCATATTAAGAGAAATTGAATAAACTTAAAGGGCTAATCTGTGTTGTTGTTGTTGTTGTTTTTACCATAATAGTGTGGTAAATGCACACAAGAATGCACATACATTCTTGAGGAATTTGATCTGTAGATGGAAAATAAGATATTTGGAACTTTCCTAACCCATTGTAAAACAGAATATACTGTAGGTCAGTTTTAATAAAAATTTTAAAAAAAAGTTAAAGTAATTATATTAGTGTCAGTCCGTGTATCAGAGGCTCAGTCAGAAGTTCACTCAATCAACTAGAGAATGAAAACATGTCTCCAGTTCTATGTTTACATTTGGATCACTGATTGAGACTTTAAAGATCCCCTCCACTCAAAAACATGTTTTTTTATGGTTTATGTTTTTTTTAATTCTTCCTCCTGGAGGAATGACTTTGACTGTACAGATTGTTATTTGTGCAGAACTTGTCACCAGAGCGTAACATTCTTCCCCTGGGGAGGGAGAGTTTCTCTGTACTTCCCTGAAATCTGAGTTGCATGTGTGATGTCACTACCAGGTCGAATATGTGATAACTTGACATGTTTAGCTTCAGCATACATAGAAAGCTGAGTAGATGCTGACGCGTCTTGAAAGAATATAAGCTGCCGACTTGGAATTCCCGGTAAATATCATCGGATGGTTGTTGCCAATTTCCAACTTCCATTCACAATGAGGTTAAAGGTGTAGAGATGCTGCTAAACCATTTTCAGTAGTTTATTGGAACAGTTTGGTAGAATAAACATATTTATACAAATTGTTTATTCAATATAGACATTTTTAAGGGTTTAAAATACATCTGGAGGGGATCTTTAATCCTTTTTTTGATGGGTCATCTGAAAATGTTAATGAAGTCCATTTCACATTTCATTGTACCAGCTATCGGGCCCCCTCCATCCTCCCTGTTCTCCTTTTGTAGGCTTTCAAAGTAAGATTGTTTTAGCCCTCTCACACAGTTCCTGGCTTGACCTTCCTCTCACTCCTCCTTATGCTACAGGCCCTTGGAGCTGATGTACAAGTATGGCAATCTCAGCAAAGGTGCCTGTAAGCCTGGCTTCGCAGCAGCCAAGATGACCGTCATTTATCCCAGGTAAGTAGCAACAAGTGGTCTTTACTCTCCATTCCGTAAATTTCAGAGAAGCAGCCATATTCTCCTCATTTGAGATGACATTGGTGTTTTGACAACAGACAAACCTCCATCCTTCCATCCATGGTCTGACCACAGATTTAGCCAACCGGCCGATCCATTTACTGGTGCCGGCCCATCTGAGTCCCACTGTACATGCCTTTACGGCACACTAAAGCCACACAGATTATCGTCTCATCTCAGGTCTCGCAGTAGACGTTCACTCTTGTGTGAAAGATTCACGTCCTCTCTCCCGCGCAGAAAGCACTGTCCTTGTCTTTTGATTGACCGTTGTCCCTTTGCGGGCTACACTCGGGTCTAAAGGCTCGACAGCAGTTTGACCCAACCCCAGAAGATTGCTCATAAGAATGGCAGAGTCACTCTGTCCCTCGCCGGCTTGACAGCCCAGGGGTTGCGCGACCATTAGTGACCCTCCTCTGTGAAGACTTGAAATGGTTTCTGCACCATTTCATTGGCCTGACTGAAAGGTCATCCAACTCCATTGCCACACAGCTATGGAAAAACATGGTCATACTGATTCATTTTTTACGTGTTGTCATCCGTCTCAAATGTCAGATGTACAACATTTTCACTCGCCACCAAATGGTCTGGAAACCCCATGACGGTATTCTCCACAGGTATTCAGGCTTAGGCTATTTGGAGTGGAGGCAGGCTGGGGTGGGTAAGATCCCCATAATCAGCATCGGAACATAATTCATGACCCCTAGAGGAAGAACCCTGTTGATTTTGGTGACCCCCATGACATTTTGTCTTGCACCACCATCAGGCCAAAATGTCATTTTTTTCAAATGAGTTTATCTCCTGTCTTGTTAGTCATATAAAAATAAATGAAAATGATACCCAGAGATGCAGCTCCTCCTGGACAACAAATTTGTCATAAGGACCTATGACGTGCCAAACACTTTCTATCCTATTCCTTGTCACGGTCTGATTAGTCTCCCCAGCCAGGTTGGGAGCCATTAAGTGCAGTATTTGTAAAAGAAACACAAAAATGGTGACCGGTAGTTAGCTAATCTTAGCAAGTTAATGTTCGTTAGATATTGCCTTCACAATGTGCCTTTGTGATCTAGTTAACTATTGATTTAGCTGAAAATAGCAAGGCAGTTGGTATTATTTGCTCTGCTCTCTGGCTTAGAGAACATAGTATATTTGTCTCCAAATTGGCCATTGCAAGCACAGTACAAAGGTACTAGCATAGAGTATAATCAGGCAGTGACACTCCTCTTTGGCACCTGATTCTCATGACACTTGCATTGTGGCATCTAGGGACCAACGTATTATTTAGATCAGGGGTCCCCAAACTTTTTTCTGTGAGGGCCACATAACTTTGCCTTTCTCTGTTGGGTTGCTGGGTTCGGTCTATAACAGAAAATAATATGGAATCGAGTAGGGCTGTCAATCTTCCTCTATAATTCCATTAGAATTTCATTCCTTATTATTTTTAATACAAAATGTTTTAATGCTCAAATTATTAATATTTACGATGTACCTATACACTGAGTACACAGGCTTGTACATTACCAATGTCACTGTCTGTTATAGGTTCTGTCCACTAGAGGGCATCCCAATGTTACCAATAAACATTTCTTTCTTGCTAAGTAAATAATTAAGCTTAGGCACTTGGGGACCGATTCCGACTTGAGATATCCAAGTGCGTGCAGCATGATACTATGGTAAATTGCGCTACTCCCCATTCAGACCTCTGACTTATCCTTGGATTTAAGTTTCTCAAGATAGTCATTTTGACTGCGCGATACAGACTACATTCCAAAGGTCATGACCATTTTCCATATTGTCTGGTTTGGTGCTATTATTTATGCACATCCTTATGGAATTCATTATATCGAAATGTAGGCCTATGATTTAGTATCAGTGGCCTTGGTCTATTTTGATATTTGTTCTAATAGTGTTTGCTTATTGTGTCTTCCATGATGCGGTCGATATGAAAAATGAAAACAGTTACTAATGTTAACAATGCATGAGACAGCGTTCTATTTAAGATTTGCTACCATTCACTTGTACCGACTCATGCAGGATGGTCAGCTG
>OMKL01139156.1:0-10690 GCA_900302295.1 Parasudis fraserbrunneri | reverse complement strand
CTGTAGGGTATATTTTAGCTACTACTATATTATACTACTATGTACTATGCTACCTTGTCTATACTACTATGCTACTTTGTCTATACTACTATATCTATACTACTACGTACTACGCTACTATGTCTATACTACTATGTACTATGCTACTATGCCTGTACTACTACGTACTACGCTACTATGTCTATACTACTATGTCTATACTACTATGCACTCAAAGTGAAGCACTGATGTTCAGCATGTGCTAGAAAAACAATACCACTGACATTTAACCTCCAGAGACCCTCCTGATGACTTGTTGTACACAAGTTCTAAGTCGCTTTGGATAAAAGAATCAGCTAAATGACTAAATGTAAAAATGTAAATCTGTATATTGGTTCCCCTTATTTCTTTTTTTAATTTCCCTTTTATATCTCTTTCCCTAGATATGTATAATCTGTCATCTAACAATGCTGCTGTGATATCCTAATTTCCCTGAGGGGATTAATAAAGAATCTATCTATCTATCTGTCCATCCATCCATACACCCATACCTACCTACCCACCCACACTACACACACACACTCACCTTGGGTTGCCAGGTCTTGGACTTCTTCCGGAGCAGTTTGAGGGCGCTGGTGTATTCCGTCTGGATCCTCCTGGCTGGCACCACCAGGTCTCCGTCCGACTTGGTCACCACCACCAGGTCTGCCATCTCTATGATGCCCCTCTTGATCCCCTGGATAGGAGGGGGCATCCAGTTCATGGCATCTGGCATCTTACCCCTTTTATATTTGTGTTGTTGTTATGTTCTTTATTCTATTCCTTTATTTATTTTATTGAATTGATGGATATTACCATGTATGTTGTCGTAGTTCTATTGTAAACTATGATGATTATTTTTATGGATGGGTGGATAAAGTAGTAAGGTTAGCTACTGTGTGTCTGCTTACCAGACAAAACACATACTTTTTATTTTTCATTCACTGATATGAAATGATGACTGCATGTGTTTTATGCAAGTATAACTATGCCTTTTGAAGAAAGACATATTTGTTATAAGAACTTAAAAGTTTTCAGTTTAAAGAATAAGGCCGGTGTCACTTTATTTTCTTAAATTTGATCAAATTTGAAAAGACCCACAATGCATTTCTCCTAATAACACATACAGTACATCTAGCCAACACCTGATATAGCTCGTATCCATAAGTCATAGAACTCCATTGTTGTCCAAAGACTGTTAGAAACAAGTCAGAGATGTACTGTCGCTTTGGTCAGTATAATTCATCATTGCGATGAACACGAGCATTGTACTTTTCCCTGGAACTAATTTACGAAGTGACAGTGATTGCTTTTTCAGTCTATGGAAAGTAGTTTCATTTAAGGCGGACCTGAATGTAAAAAAAAAAAAAAGGCAATGTACAAAAAAAAGTACAATGAATAATACAATGGCCGTGTTCATCGTGATGATGAATTATACTGACCAAAGCAAGAGTAGGGCTCCTGTGAGTTGACTTTTAACAGTTTTTATACAACAATGGAGTTCTATGACTTCCGGATATGAGCTGTAATCTAGATGGACCATACTTGTTAGAAGGAGAAAGGCATTGTAGCCTTTTTGTAGGCTATGCTGACAATAAAAAGAAAAGAACATTATACTGGACTTATCCTTTAAATTGAGTGCATGTAATTATGTGTTTTCCTAGCCTTTAAAATGCCTGGTTTGTTTTTGTCTTTTGGTATGTTTCCTGTGTGTATACCAGCCTTAGGAATGAATTCCATGATTACAATTTCCCTGCTTCAAAAGGTGTGGTCGGCAATTTCAGAGAAATGAGCAAGAGTGAGCTTACCTGTCCAGCAGAAATGGAGCAAACTCTGCATCCATTTTCAAGCCCGGCGCTGTGCTCTTTGCACAAAGGTTTCTCACAGACTCCCAGAGGAACTAGCAGAACCTCAAGCTGGATTCTTTTAATGATTCAGGCACCCTGATATTTTTGAATGTCTGATTACAGGGCCTGGGACAGTCACAGAGACCGGTTTATTTCCCCAGAGCATTTGATTTATTGGTAGCTGTCGGGATGTAAAGAGAATTTCATAAAATATGACCAAAATGGTTCTCAATAAAATTGCCTACCCCACCTTTAAGGCTTCAGCATAAGCTCAAATAGTCTTATGTCATGTTCCTTAAAGTTGTTAAGGAACATGACATTAAGTTGCTCGTTCCCCTTGTGTTGCCCCTGAAAACTCCAGGGGACATGTCTAGTGGGAGTATTTTGGTAATAGTTTCCTGGAATAACTTGCTATGGTAAGGAGTAACTTTGTATTGGCGGTCAAAACCACAACCTCATATAAAACAACCTCTTTAAACCATCCATCCCTACGCAGAACACAGCCACATGGGCAAATGTTAACCACCTACGCCTCTCTAAAGCTGGGGAAAACCCTGTATTCTTTCTTCCAGTTCTGTCCAGATGAAAGACAAACAGGGCGCAGAGAAGGGCTGTCACTTTTTGGTCAAATGTTAAATGTTCGAACAATAATGATGTGTTTGAATTCAAAATTAGCCAGGCAGTTGGCCGTTCTATTCATTTCACAATCTGCTTTCCAGTGTCCCACATTAATGTAATCACGCTCTCTGCACGTCTGCCTCTCTCTCCCTCTCTCTGCTCGTCTGCCTCTCTCTCCCTCTCTCTGCACGTCTGCCTCTCTCTCCCTCTCTCTGCACGTCTGCCTCTCTCACTCTCTCTCCCTCTCTCCTCTCTGCCTAGAGGCTTGACTGAGTGCTGAACACAGCAGAGACGGTAACTACGCGAGTTCATCCAATGATATTGCATGGGCATAAAACTCTCAACAGGAGTGGCAGGGATAACAACAGAGGATTCTGATGACCTAAAAGTTAGAACCAATTCTCTTTTTGCTTTGGGTTCGCTCAAGCTTCTTTTTGGGAGGGAAAAGGTGACAGTCCTTGCACACGGTGTGTTGCTGCTGCTGCTGCTGCTGCTCACTGACCTGGAGTTCATCGCCCCCTGCTGGTGGGATCAGCAATACAAACATGTCCACCATGTCAGCCACCGCAAACTCTGACTGGCCCACACCTGGGGGAGATGAAGACAGACAGTACTGTAGAGTCCGCCGGGACCAATGACGAGTGTGTTCACGTGCATACAGGATTCCACATAACACCACTTTTTTTTTTTCACAGATTTGCTGACCACATAAATGCACTTTTTCAGCACTCACGCTGTTATACACATTCACACCTGGGAGCTGCCCAGTGCAAACGCAGTCCTGTGCTGTCAGCTGCTGAGCAGCTCCACTGGGGCAGTTAGGGGGGGGAGGGGAGTGGGGGTTGAGTAACATGCTCGAGGTCATTTTGAAATTAGTTGGTGAGGGAGGGTGAGTGTTCTAATCTATTTTGAAAAGTACCATGGAAACAAGAACTACGACAAACCACAAAAACCCAACGCTAAATGTGACCAAGTACATACACTCCTCAGTAAGGCAGTCAGAATGAATTTCAATATTCAAATAAAAAAAAAATTAATAATTGAATACCAAACTGCCAGTCAAATGTAAATAAATTAATTAAAGTCCAACCGAAATTGGTATTTATATAACTTTTTTTTTACCAGTTTCCAAATATATCAAATAGAGTTTTATACTATTTGTAATCATATTTATTTGTTCAAATGTAAACATTGTTTTTATGGATATAATCAGATTATCCTTAGAGCTGACAAACAGCTGGGGGGGGCGGGGTCATGGAGATCATAATATTCATGAGTGAAGTGAGCAAGTGTGTGACAGAACTCATAAGAACACTCAAAATGAACCAACCAAGACAGCAAAGGCTTTTGGTTTTGGTTCAAACAGATTATTTTTTTTATATCCATGTGTGTGGCAGATCTACCGTACCGGAGAGTACCGTGTTCAGATAACAAATTCCGGTGCCCTAAAGGTGAGAGAAGCACGCTTGTGACTGGATGGTCGCCGGTTCGATTCCCCAGACCGGCAGGAAAAAATCTGGGTGAATGAATAACGCCCTCCCCTCCGTCAATAGCACCCACTGAGGTGCCCTTGAGCAAGGCACTTAACCCACAACTGCTCCAGAGGAGCTGCTCAGTGGCCACCAGTGTCAGACTGTGGTTGTACTGGGGCAGCTCCCAGGTGTGAATGCGTGGATCTCTCTCTCTCTCTCTCTCTCTCTCTCTCTCTCTCTCTCTCAAGTCCATGATTTAACACTGCTCTTCATCATCACAACACAACGCTTGCTAGTGCATAATGTTGACTACAAAAATACAGCGCGCCCCCATGACAACTATGCCGTGGTCTTGAGGCGGCTAGCTCTGTCGACGCTGTGTGTGTGATTGAGTGTGGAAGTGTGATTGACACTGATGTCAACCTGATGCTTGTGGGATGCCACTAGGGGGCAGAGCGGCTAAGTGTGAGTGACTAAATCAATGAATGAATGACTGAGTGAGCGAGTTAGTGACATTGCCGGCCATAGAGGTGCTTTGCATCCATGCTCAGCGAACCTACTCTGGGTAAATAAAGCTCCAAAGAGTCCAAATTGAGCCTGCCGCTTTGGTGACTTTCAAGCTCTTACCGACGGTCTCTACGAGGACTATGTCGTATCCGGCCCCCTCACAGAGAACTATGGCCTCGTTGGTGGTTCTGGTGACCCCGCCCAGTGTTCCGGAGGTAGGGGACGGCCTGATGAAGGCACTCATGTCCCTGGAGAGCTCAGTCATACGAGTCTTATCACCCATCAGAGAACCTGGAGAGAGAGGGATGATTCATTTGTACCACAAACCAAAAATAAATAAACTCTGCAACTCTGTCCTCTGCTGTTCCATGCTGTGCCTCCTACAAAGCTTTGAGCCTGTGGAAAATTACTGAAATACTTCCACTGTAGCATACAGTCTTAGTTTGTGCATCAAGCCGCAAACAACATGGGATTAAAAACAATTTAACTAAAATAAATTATAATGTTTCACTAAAAATACACATTACAACAATTCTTAATTTCCATCAACACTGCTAGGGAATATGTGAAATAAAAACAATACAACATTTAGCCAAGGCATTTTTAGCCAAGTGTCCCCATATTGTCAGATTTTTTAGAGTTGTTGCACTTATCACAACCAAGTACCTAAATGAGAACAGTTTTAGTGCTACAACCAAAACTAGAGCCAAAGCGGCGACCATAGGGATGAATGTGGTGCCAAAAGCCTCGATATAATACACAAAACCCCGTGTTGGAGCCGAGTCAGTGCTCGCGGGCCATCACCAACGCTTGTTAAATCAGAGCGGTTCAGAGACGCGTTCTGACCCGGTCTTTGAACCATCCCGGACACCCCCATGTTTTCAAGCATGTTTGAAATTATCGGCACAAACTCTGCGATGCTCTTGTGGTAGACCAGGGGGAGGAGGTGGAAACAACTACAAAACAACAACATAATCATCATGGCTTCTGAGAATTATTATTATTATCCGATAAGAATTATTATCACACCCGGGCCAAGAAAGAGAAGAGGTGGAGAGAAGAAGAGAAGAGGTGGAGAGACATTGCCACTGTTTTTCAACAGTCAGGTGAGCAAAAAGAGCTTTGAGGTGTTCATGTTTTAAAGAGAAATGAGACTCTTCTGTAATGTAGAGAGAGGTTTTCACTTTGGAAGGGGAGAGAGAGAGATCCACATTTCAAGGGAAGGATCTTGTGTGTAGTGTGCGCACCATTACATCAGCAAACCAAAAAATGACAAGAAAGAATGTTGTGTAGTGCGAGTGGTACAGTGATGTTGGGATTCGGACCGCTGTGTAGCATGTGCTTGGCACAAGCCTAATTTTATTCCTTCAAATAAAAGCAAATAAATATCCAAATTCACCCCCAGAACATACAAGTCCTCAGTATCATATCATGGTCAATCTCTGAATGGGACATTACCTCCTGTGGTGCAGGAGGACGGGTCAACAGCCAGCACCGATACTTTGTGTCCCCGTCCTGTAAGCATCTTCCCCACCACCTCGATGAAGGAGGACTTCCCTGCTCCTGGAGGACCAGACAGACCTGGGGACCAAGGACCAACAGCTTCAAGTCAGTAACCTCAAGTGTACACAGGCTCAAATGTAAAAACCCCCTGTGCTATTAACTAGGGTGAGCTGCGATATAGGCCGTTTTTTTTAAATATCGCATCGGCAAATATCGAATTTCCAATATCGGCCCGCTGACATTACCATCTTTCACGGGCTCTAGCGGGATCACAAGGAATCTGTTGATACCAATCACTTGATGCTAGCTTATCCGGAAAGGGGCTAAATAGGGGTCCAAAGTTCACCAATATTTTGAAGGGAAAAAATACTGCAATATTTTATATCCAAAGGTAAGTAATATTTTATCAGGCTAAATTGAAGCTAACTCCATGTTTATTTTGGCTAATATTGGCACGTGCAAACCTAGCTGTCATCAACCAGCTATGCTAGCTAGCTAATATAGCTAACATTAGTGAACTTAAGCTCAGCAATGTTGTGTCTATTAAATTGAGACATTTCATCAAATGCAAAAAAAAAATATTATATCAGCATTATATCATTATTATATCAGCCATCGGCTGCCCTGCTCTCTAAATATCGGCATCTGCGTCGGCCACTGAAAAACCTATATCGGTCGACCACTAGTCTCAATTATATATACCTGAACAATATACAACAGGGTTTCCCATACACAGATTTATTTGCGGCGGCCCACCACAATACGAGACAGACCCACCACAAATAGATTTCCCAAGGTGATAAAATAACACATCAACAGTGCTGGCATTTACGCAGGTCTATCTGCTCTTCAATTATATGTATATTATATAGCCTCCCAAGCCTCCTACCACCACAAATACCCTCAGAATCTGTAGGAAACACAGTACTAAGTCCAGTTATGTTAGTTGTCTATTTCATTTCATTAAGTTGTTCCTCAATAAGTTGGGCAATATTATGAGCAATAAGCCATTCAAAATCAGTTCCTATTGTGATAACCTCAGCAACATATTACAGTTGAACCATCAACGTTTGAATATTGGAGAGCAATGTTATTCATTGTGATATCAAACCTACAGACCTACTCTGAAGGCCACTGGCTTCCCACCATTGTGTTTCTCCTGCTCTCTCCTGTAAGCCAGCACCCGCTGTAGCAGCACCTGGGCCAGTTCTTTCTTCCTGGGGTGCTGGGTCTCCACCAGGGTGATTGACTCAGCCAGAGATGCCCTCTGGCCCTGGATCAGCCCTTCGTACAGTTTATTCAACAGTCTCTTCTCTGGGTCACTCAAGTCCTCTATGTGCTGGCTGAGGGCTGCCTCCATGCTCCCACACCTCCTGCTCTGCATGCTGTACCCTGGGATGGTGCTACGATGGTGGGCATGAGGGCAGGTGAGGACCCCCCATTGGAAGCTGAGGGTCTGGGTGATAGGGGCGGGTGTTCGTAAAGGGGCCAGGGACGACAACCGACGGAGGAGGGGGAAACAGGAAGGTCCCATTTTGTGACACAGGTGGGTTATCTGGGAGGAGAAACAGGTTGGGTTTTAGTGTGACGAGATGATAATTTTATTATGCGATTGTTGTAGCTAGCTACAAAATATAAAAACGAGGATATTTCCTGACATTATTTTTGCAGACTCTGAAATTTTAACCTGACAGATGCTCTGCTACTGTACCTAATGTTAGCTAGGTGCTAATAGCCACTTACAAAACTTGCCACATTGGAAAGGACAAGAGCATGCGTCTTACCTAACTAAGCTAAAATCCGCCTCTTGATGTTAGGCTACATCAACAAATTATCTGGCCCTTCTGTGACAATTGTTATATCTCAATGACAAAACACATTAACCAGAAATCTCTCCATTCAAAAGAGTACTCACGTTGACCTCCTGGTATTTTGTTTCATTTACTTCCTGTTTCCTGTGACGTTCGGTAACGCCCCTCTTCATCAAGTTCGCGTACATCCCCCTTCATCAAGTTCGCGTACACCCCCATTCTGAGCAAAATAGTTTTGCAAAACAGACGTCGTCAGAAGTCTGTTGTTATTTAAGACCATATCGAATATGATGAATTTACAATGATAAAGGTGTAACTACCTGGCTACAATATCGTAGTCTACTCTCTGCCCAGTAGGTGGCAGCAAATAGTAATTTTCCTCCCTCGTACTGAGGCACCACTATTGAACTATATAAAACCCCAAGTTCGACTGAAGTCCCTCTTTGGAGGGTGTACCAATTATTGATCAATCTGTAGCTCCGCCACCACTTCCAAACCATAGCAAACTGTATGTAACATTAGCTGATAGCCTTTAGTATCTGAGGGAGAATTCCTCTTCTTCCTTTTAGACACTGTAAGGCACAATATAGCAACTTTAAAGGGGAAAAACCTAAAATAAAATAAATGCTGTTAGCATGGCACTTTAGTCAGATGTGCCTTTCATGGGTTTATGTTGTGTTTAAGACACATTTTCAGATGCAATGAAAGCCTGTCAATCTGCAGAAAATAACAGTAAAAGTAATGGTAAAGATTATGAAAAAAGAAAAGAGCCTTGACTTTTTTTTTTATCAAGGCAAGAATGACTTGGAACCCACATATCGAAAAGACTGGTATGGTCCTTTAAGGCTGTGTAATTTCATATAGTGCAGCTTAGCCTATGTAACTGTAAATAGGCTGTTTAGCTATGAAGATTTTTTACAGTTGGCAGTTATCTCAATTTTGAATTCCCAAATATAACCATCATGACACATTGTCAACTAGAATAATGCACTTAGACCTCTGCCAAGGACTAACAATCTCCCCACTTTGCCTTCATTTTCACATATAACATTTTACTGGGTAGATGACAGAAACATATGAGACTGGCTATCAGCAACTGTTTCTAAATGGAAAAGGCTAATCTAGTCTTAACTTTATGTGCTATAAACAACACAAGACGAAATTTAGAGGCGGTGGGAAATCATCTTACTCTCCTCTTTTTACAAATTGTTACTTGTAGCTTTTCAACCAATTCAGCACAACTCAAATGCCATACCTTTTCACTTTGCTGAGTAATATCATGATCCAAAGTATCAAATGCTTTTTCAAAGATCCATAAATAATCTAACTGTATACTTCTTTTTGTCAATACAATTAGGTATTCTTCTATTAAGTCAATTAGTGCCATAGATGTTGATCTGTTGGCCTAAATCCATACTGTCAATCACCAATTCATGCTTATCAATGAAATTCACTGCAAACTTAGTGAATGTATGACTAACATGTCAGGAGATGTGCTCATTTGAAAATGTAATGTTTGGCCTGATGGTGGTGCTAGAGGAGAGGTCATGAGGTCACCAAAATCAACATGTCTTCATCTAGGGGTCATGAATGTGCACAGTAAATTATGTGGCCATACTTTATGATATCTTGTTCTGTTTGGCCTGATGGTGGCACAATAGGAACAGTCATGGGGTCACAAAAATCAACATGTCTTCCTGTCAAGATATGTTGCGGACAGACTGAAAATGTTGGCTTGATGGTGGTGCAAAAGGAAGGGTCATGGGGTCACCAAAATAAACGGATTAAGGGTTCCTCTTGGGGTCATGTGCACAGCAAATTTCATGGCAATCCAGCCATTACTTTCTGAGATATGGTGAGAACAGTAACATACACACACACGCATAAGGGCAAAAACATAACCTAAAAACATAACATGGCTTCGCCTTGGCAAAGGTAATCAAACTAGTCACTTTTGAAATGATAAAATATTAAGCTGGTTCTCAAAGCACGTCTGTCCTACTCCTATTTTAAGGCTAATTCAAACTCTGATGTTGCCTTTTCTGGAAAAATGCAACCGTGTATGAAAATGCTGTAAGTTGAGCATAGTATCGAGACCTCACAGACCGAAGGTGTTTTTTTTTCTTCATCAAAAAGACAATGAGAGGCTGCAAGTAATGAAACAACTTTATTGAATCTTCCAGTAGAGACTTGATATTCATGGAATAAAACTTATTTTCTGGGAGTAGCCTACTACTCAGCAAAAACAGCACAAAGAAAAAAACTAAACAAAGAGGCAATCTGTGAAAGTGCAGACAAAATGAAACAACAGAAAAATTTTCAAAAATACAAAAAAGAATATAAAGAATAGGTTATAACATTTTATTAGCGAATGGGATTGCTCTAAGCATAGAAGAATTGAAAAAAAGAAAAAAAAATCTGCATTTTATATAAAAAAAAATCTTTATTAGGACCACCAGTAACTGATAGCTACCTTTTTTTTCAGTCAACAATTTTAAAATTGTTTATGCTCAGGCAAAAACGTCTTTTTTTCCCCCAACAGTCTTTCAGCCAGTTTTGCTGAGTCAACGTAACAAGAGAATGAAGCCGAGTCGGGGAAATATCCATATCCTCAATGTGACTCTGTATTTGACATGTTTTGTTTTGCTGTACCATTATACAGCAAAGGACAACCTGAACTGCACTTGTATCTGCCTCTCCTCAGTGTCATTTTCAGCTACCGGCCTTCAATGTGTAACACTACACTAACCAAACTACGCTTTGCAAAAACAGACTGCACAGCACGTACTCTAATGGTGAGTATATCTAAACACTAACCTTTTTTTTTTTCTTTTCTTTTTTTTTCCTTAAAATTCAGTTGAACACGAAGTGTAACACAAGATGAGCAATATTTAAACATTAGTCTTTTTTTTCT
>OMKL01139154.1:0-10300 GCA_900302295.1 Parasudis fraserbrunneri | reverse complement strand
AAAAGACAAAATATAAGATGCAATAAATAATCAAAGATAAAAAATAAATATAAACATGAAGTTATATAAATAGTAAATATAAAAGACAATTCATAAGATGCAATAAAAGAATCAAAGATAAAATTAAATACAAGTATTAAGATATACAAATAGTAAATACAAAAGACAAATTATAAGATGCAATGAAAAATCTAAGATGAAAATAAATAAAAATATTAAGATATATAAATAGTAAAAATAAAAGACAAAATGTAAGATGCAATAAAAAATCAAAGATAAAAATAAATACAAATATGAAGATATATGAATAGTAAAAATTTAATAAAATATAAGATACAATAAAAAAATCAAAGATACAAATAAATAGAAATATTAAGATATATAAACAGTCAAAATAAAAGACAAAAAAGATATATATATATATATATATATCTCTACCTCCTGAGCCGTCATCTGGTAATCTGAAGGTTCCCGGTTCGATTCCCGGCTCCTCCAAGCAGCGTGTCGAAGTGTCCTTGAGCAAGACACTTAACCCCTAATTGTTCCCGATGAGCAGGTTGGCACCTTGCACGGTTGCCTCCGCTGTCGGTGTGTGAATGTGTGAGTGAATGGGTGAATGTGAGGCAATGGATAAAAGCGCTATATAAATGCAGTCCATTTACCATTTACATGGCGTTTATACATCACATTGCGTGCATTCTGCGTTGACAGGTGTAACAGCTGTCCCGTGGAGGGAGGGGGGATTCCTGGGGGGGTTTTCCCTCCGTCGGTGCATTAGCGTGAACATGGACGTTCCACTTCTTCTAACCTGCTTCTCCAGTTCCTCTCCTCTGCCTCGTCTCCTCGCATCTCCTCCTCGTTTCCCCGGTGACGCATCACAGAGGAGTCGAGGAAGAGACGCGAGGACAACTTTATGAACCTCTGGAATGGACCCCAGTAGTATCATTTGACCTTTGGCTTATTGCCTGCATAAGTCTGCACCAGTCTTAACCTTCAGAAGGAAGCAACTCCATTATATTCCTAATTTCATCTAAACCATGTTCATTTTTGTTGTTTAATTATGAATTAATATTACCTTGTATAATCAAAATTATCAATATGATTAATACTGAGATTAATACAATATCATTATGATTAATACTGAGATTAAATTGGTGATTAAATTGATTAGCATGTATTAAAGAAAAGGGGAACCACTCTATTTCAAAGGTGTAAAGACCTGTACTAGCATATATAGTATATTGAAATGATACGCAAGTCTAAATCACTATCAGTCTAAAAGTTTTGTGTCCTAAAGAATTTTCCAAACACATGTAATTTACTACAAAGAAAGTGCTTCAAGTGTCGAGATGGTGTAGTGATTAAGACCCCTGCTGGCCTGGGATCAAATCCCACCAGAACCTTCTCTCTTGTGTTTCCTCTCAGCCTTCCCACTGTCTCAATCAAGTGGGGAGTGGACTGCCCACTCTTTAAAAATAAAAAAAGACTAGGCAAACCTTGTTAAGCTGGACCCCGCCACGACATTCACGCATGCGTGTTTCAACGATGGGTGTAACGGGTGGTGTGCAGGTGAGGATCCATGTGCAGAATAACAGGCAGGCAGGCAGATGGCCAGGAACACCACGCAGTGATGACAGGTAACAGAACGAGACGAAGACAACGAGCTAAACTAACAGAACAGACAGGACTGAAACAGGAAGTGAAACAACGATCAAAGAACTGACGAGAACCGATAACAAATGGTACTGAAATGGGTTGCGGAAACTGACGAATCGGCAATAACTGACTAGGGGACCAGACATAAATACACAAGGGAGTGAAGACGAATGAGGATCAGCTAGTGATGAATCACTGATGACTAGTTTGACTGAGATGACTGAGTCTGCAACAAGGTGGTGCAGGAGTCACAAACGTGATAATGGGGAGTCAGTCAGTCAAGGACATTCGCTATTGTAGGCCGGCCCACCGGGTCTGGCAAAAAAACCCTGTTCTTTGTTATTGAGCTGTCTCTGCTGGAAGTAAGTCTATGTGTAGCAGTAGCCCTGCCCGAAGCCTAGTAAGACGAATATCTACCTTAGCCTGAAGCCTAGTAAGACGAATATCTACCTTGGTGTCCCATGCAGGGGACCCGGGTTCGAAAGCAATTGTTAAGCTGTGACATCGTCCCCCAAAATGTCCTCTGGGACTGAGGAGGCTATTTGACCGAGCACAGAGACACTGAGGAGGGAATCACACACCAAAACCCAAACCCCGGGCAGAGGGGCTCAGAGAACGTGTAGTGGAAGGTGTGTAGGAGGGTCAGTGTGTCAGAGGAGACTCTGTAGAAGGACAGAGAGCCACCAGGCCAGTCCAGATACACTCCTACTCGGCTGGACCCAGAGGGGGGGACGGGTAGGACAGTGTCCCATCTGTTGTGCACGGCACTATAAACCTCATCGGAACACTCTAGACTCCAGGACTTGTCGTTGTATCCCAGACCGTCTTCTCTGCCTCTGCTTCCCTTGTATATCAGTCCCACACGAGCCGATCCGCTCCACTCGACCTCCCAGTAACAGCGCCCGGTCAGACCCTCTCTACACAGCACCTGCCTCGCGTCAGCAAATCTGTCTGGGTGTTCAGGCTTCGGCAGTTCCATTCCCAACCAGACCACGGTCCTGTCCTCCTCAGACAATGTGAGTTCTCTGTGTGCCGTGTTCGGGTCCAGTGAGAGGTGACAGGAATCTGATGGAGAGACCAAGATAAACAACGTAAGACATCTTCACTCACTACCATGATGACTCAGATGAAGGATGGATGGACAGATTGATTGATTGATTAATTGATTGATTGATTGATTGATAGTCCTTGTCCCAGGTCAATCAACACATGACGACCCATTTATACAAACAGATGACATGGTTACTCACATTTTCTAAGAGCTTCAGGTTTGACCCAGTGTTCTCCTGCATGTTCCAGCCTGTGGGATGAACACAACAATAGATCATCTGCAGGTCAACTCAAACACATGTTAACATAGAACTACACAGTCCCCGCCCCCTCTCTGGTGCTCATATAGAGCTCCTCAGTCCCCATCCCCTCTCTGGTACTCATATAGAGCTCCTCAGTCCTCGCCCCCTCTCTGGTGCTCATATAGAGCTCCTCAGTCCCCGCCCCCTCTCTGGCTCCACATGTATCGTCTTCTATGGCTGTAGTCTCTGACGAAAATTTTATTAGTCATAATTATTTTACTATGGAACATAGAAACCCATAATTCTTTGAGATCATACAGCAGTTGCATAGATTTATTTGGGCGTTACTGAAACCAGGAAACAGCTGTTAAAATTGTCGGTTCAAAATTAGATTGAGATCCTGTCCTGAAAAACAGTGGGCTCTATGGCAACTGCTTTATGACCTCTGGCTGATGTGGCTTTCTGTGTTGCATGGTAAAATAATTATGGCTAATCTTACATGGAAACTCCACTACAAAACAACATTTGACTCATTTGGCAGTATATGTTTCTGTGGCTGGACTGAGCGTCTTCCTTGTAGAAACATAGTTTTCGCAGCATCTAGCTTTGGGAAGACGGTGACATCAATTTGACCCATCTAGGACAATGCCTAACTGTGTCTATGACCACTACCACTAACTGTGACTAACCAAAGGAACACATCAATATGAACTGACTCAACCCTCTACTAACCTGAGAGTCTCCAGTCTCCAGTGTGGATCCTCCAGGCCAGCAGAGAGCAGCTTGACTCCTAAATCTCCTGGGTGATTGTAGTTCAGATCCAGCTCTCTCAGGTGGGAGGGGTTGGAGCTCAGAGCTGAGGCCAGAGCAGCAAAGCCTTCCTCAGTGACCAGACATAATGACAGCCTGCAGAGAAATGAGGATTTGAACAAACTGCGTCTGATGTTCAAGCTGATATCAACAGAAAGTGGCATAAGATTATTCACCTGAGAGTCTCCAGTCTACAGTGTGGACTCCCCAGTCCAGCAGAGAGCAGCTTCACTCCTGAATCCTGCAGGTTGTTGTTACTCAGGTCCAGCTCTCTCAGGCTAGAGCAGTTGGAGCTGAGAACTGAGGCCAGAGCTTCACAGCATTTCTCTGAGAGGTTACAGCCTGCAAGTCTGTGAGATTATACAATATACATCCTGTGAGATTGTAGAAAATATATCAAACCACACAGGTTGTAGTAAAAGCTTCACCTGCAGTATATTTATTTAAGGATTATCTTCCAACAACAGTCTGCTTACAGGACACATTATACACTATTCCACATATATTATATTTTATCTGATCTACAAGAGCAGAAACAAAATAACTGAACTGACCTGAGAGTCTCCAGTCTACAGTGTGGACTCTCCAGTCCAGCAGAGAGCAGCTTCACTCCTGAATCCTGCAGGTCGTTGTTACTCAGGTCCAGCTCTCTCAGATGGGAGTGGTTGGAGCTAAGCGCTGAGGTCAGAATGTCGCATAATCTCTCTGTGAGTCCACAGCCTGCAAGTCTGTGATTACAGATTGAACATCATGTTAATAAAAAAGCTAACAATTTCCTCACGTATTTCCTATGTTTCAGACCAGTGCGCAGTAACTGCATCCTGCTGGGGCTAGTTCCATGACATCACGTCGGTCTGAAAGAAGAATCAAGCATAGGATGCACCGGGACCTCTGTGTTCTGTTGTGGATGGTTTAAACTTTTGTCTGCATGTTGTGGTGTGGATTATCACTTTTCTGTTTCGAGACCCCGTGTGCTGCCTGTTTGAAGCTTCTCGGTTCACTTGGAACCCGGCCAGAACTCCGACCACGGGATTCAGTGAATATGCTAATGGTTATGCATCCAGTTTACAGTTTAGTTTAGTCATTTAGCAGACGCTTTTATCCAAAGCGACTTACAAGTTTGTGCGCACCAGAAACTGGCGATAGGATCAACTCAAGAGTAAACAAATGGTTGTATTACCCGCATCATAGTGCCATAATCCAGTGCATAACTCAAGTGCATAGCTAAGTACAAACCTGTGAGGGGAAGAAAGGGTTAATATATATATATACTTTTTTTTTCTTTTTTTTTGGTTAAGTATCAAGAAGTAAATCCATTACATTACTGGCAAGTATTTCATACCACTTAATGTTAAAACATCCAAATTATCCCTTTAACATTTATATCACTACTAACCGAGCCCTTCGACAGTTCCTCACAGCCGGCAACAGTCTGATACGTCCCTCCTCAGATGTGCTGTATGTCCTCAGGTCCAACACATCCAGGACGTCTTCTGACATCTGCAGCATGTAGGCCAGAGCCGAGCAGTGAACAGGAGAGATTTCACCCGTCGATCTGTTCTCTGACTTCAGATACTCTTGGATCTCCTCATGGACTGAGTGGTCGTTCATCTCCATCAAACAGTGGAAGATGTTGATAAGTCTGTCAGGAGAGAGGCCTCCGAAGCCAATAGTTATCTTCTTCAGGTTGGAGGTAGCTCTCCTGATGTTCTCTGGCCTGATGTTTCTCTGAGCCAGCAGCCCTCCTAAGAAACTCCGGTTGGACTCCAGTGAGAGGCCATGAAGGAAGCGAATAAAGAGGTCCAGGTGGCCGTTCTTACTCTCTAGAGCTTTGCCCATGACTGTCTTTAGAATGTTATCCAGGGATGTGTCTACAACATACTCAGTTCCATATATGTTCTTGAGGTGCTTCAGTCCCTCCATATTCTTGGTTGTGTAACAATGGAAGATGTAGACTGCAGCGAGAAACTCCTGAACGCTCAGATGAATAAAGCAGTAGATCTTTCTCTGGAAGAGCACAGACTCTCCTTTGAAGATCTGTGTGCACATTCCTGAGTACACAGAGGCCTCTTTGACATCAAGACCACAGTCTTCCAGGTCTTCTTGGTAGAACATGAGGTTGCCTTTCTCCAGATGTTCAAACGCCAGCCTCCCCAGCTTCAGAAGAACCTCCCAATCAGTCTCCATGAGCTCCTGTTGATTCACGTCATATCTCTCATCATACTTCTGCTTATTCCTCTTTGTCTGAATGACCACGAAGTGTGCATACATCTCAGTCAGGGTCTTGGGCAGCTCTCTTCTCTTGTCTGGTCTCAACATGTGCTTCAGAACTGTAGCAGCGATCCAACAGAAGACTGGGATGTGGCACATGATGTGGAGGCTCCTTGATGTCTTGATGTGTGAGATGATTCTGCTGGCCAGCTCCTCATCACTGAACCTCTTCCTGAAGTACTCCTCCTTCTGTGGGTCAGTGAACCCTCGTACCTCCGTCACCATGTCAACACACTCAGAGGGGATCTGATTGGCTGCTGCAGGCCGGGAGGTTATCCAGAGGAGGGCAGAGGGAAGCAGATTCCCCTTGATGAGGTTTGTCAGCAGAACATCCACTGATGCCGTCTGTGTGACATCAGACACGGTCTCGTTGTGCTGGAAATCCAGTGGGAGTCTGCTTTCATCCAGACCGTCAAAGATGAACGCAACTTTCCAGCCGGCGAGTTTCTCCGCCGTGACCATCTTCAGTGTTGGGTGGAAAACATGGATCAGCGTGAGAAGACTGTACCGCTCGTCTCTGATCAAGTTCAGCTCCCGGAACGGGAGCAGAATCAGGAGATCCACATCTCGGTTTGCCGACCGCTCTGCCCAGTCAAGAGTGAACCTCCGTACGGAGAATGTTTTTCCAATGCCAGCGACGCCCCGCGTCAGAACTGCTCTGATGCGCGTCTTTCCGCCGGGTAAGGGTTGGAAGATGTCACGGCAGTCGATCGCCGTGTCGCGGAAGATTGCCATCTTGGATCTTACCGTCTCCAGCTGCCACACCTCATGTTGGGTATTGACCTCTTCACTCTGTCCATCTGTGAAGTGGAGTGCTGTGTAGATCTCGTTGAGGGGGGTTCCAGTCCCTGCTTCAGCAGTGTCTTTCATCACACATTCAAAGCTCACTTTCAGACTGGTCCTATGGTCTAAAACCTCCGGCTGATTCCCGTCCTCTGTAAGGGAAGAGAAAAAAAGGATGTGTGTATTATTAAGGAATAGAATTTAAAAAAGGGCAATCCTACAGAAGAGGTGATTCTGGTTAGATGTGTCAGAGTGGAAAGCTGTGCTGGTGAAATGCGTCTGGTAATATATTTTATGATATTTGATACATGTTATCATGGTACATGTCCTTTTCCAAAACAGGAAGCTCACAGTCAGATGTGTCTTCATATGTTCCACTGAAGAAACGGACGCCAACCACACACTGTATCAAACATATCGTTATAACGAGATCCATATGCCTTGTGTTATCTAAGTTGTCCGGTTACATGCGTAACTGGCCTATGGAACTCAGAACGTTTGATGCGTTGCAACCTTTTTCCCTTGGTAGAGCATAGGAAGACAGATCTGATTATACTGTGAACGTTTTGGAAAAGAACATGGTTTATGCAGGCTAAAACACTTGCCTCATTGGATTGGATCGGAACCTGGTGAGAGGATGAAGCACAGTGCTAAGTTTCTCAATACTAAAGTGAAGTGAGAAATTACGGCCTGTACTAGCCATAATCTTTCCGGACGATGTCTGAATAGCAAACCCGTCTTTTAAAAGGCAGCCACAGGCGGGGAAAAGGTGATTACAATCAGGTAAGACAAAAGTTTTGTTTTTAATAACTTGTGGAAAGCAATTACTTGGCATAACTTGATGCGCTAACAGAACAAATGTTTCAAACAATGTAAAGCGCCCACTGTCCTGCCGACAGTCCTTACAGGGCCGGATACAACAGTCAAAGTATCCGGATTTTAGCCACAGCTGAACAAGAAGCTTGGCTTTTCATGGGTGTTTGCAGTGTGTGTGTGTGTGTGTGTGTCTCTGTTTCAACATACAGTATACACTCCTGGAGTGACGGGGAAGGAGTGAGTGACAGAAAACCGTATTAAAGAGATGTGCTCTCAGGCTAGCGCTAGCTGCAGCTAAAAACAACGATGTGGACTGGAACAACATCATAAAGGTTTTTTTGTTTGTCCATGGTGATGATTTTGAAGCCAAATGGCATCAGTACAGCGCCTTTCGAAGCCGTGGTTTATTAAGGATTGCTTGTTCGTGGGGCAGGAGCACCTGGATCAAGTTCTCTTTGAACTACAATCCTAAAACATTAGGTAACTTCTTGTAATTAACATTTTGTTTGAATTCTGACACAAAAAAAATGTATAAAAGGCAAGCTGATAAGTGGGATGATGGGAGAGAGATTGCCACGATACTGACTAATGCCTTCTGGAAGTTTCTCTGTGACTCTGACTTCCAGCTAATCAGGGAAGCTGTAAGGGAAAGGCTCCTCCCTCATTGGCCACCACAGTTGTCAATCACACTCATGCAGAGGATAGAACGGGGAAACACGCCACACCCAACCAATGCAGAATGCCAACAATGAGGTATGAAAACCATAACAATCATATATTAATTCATATGGAGCTACTGTATGTGTACGAAAATATTGCACCAGAGTAACATTACTGCATAGTAAATAAGTCGAACTAAATGTCGAGCAGATACAAAACAAAGTATATTTCAGCAGAAACCAACAACGTCAGTCATGTCAGGAATCCTAGCACGAATGACGTGGTCTTACTCGGTTCAGTGATGGTCTGGCTGTGTGTCTCCAGTCCGGGTCTCGTTGTGGATCTGTCTCCGCACTGGGGACAGCCATAGTGTCCCGATGGACCAGGCTGGTCCCAGTGGGAGTTGACGCACTGTCTGCAGAACCAGTGTCCACAGCGGAGAGAGACGGGATCCCTCTGAACGTCCTCACACACCGCACAGCTGGACCGGTCCTCAGGCAGAACACAGCTACTCCTCTTCCTCTTTCTGTGGAGAGACACACACACACACACACGCACACGCACACACACACACACACACACACACACACAGTTACTTGATCGTATCAGGATGTCACTGGCTTCTTTTCCTTAGAATTCCAATAGGCCTCTCACATGTATTGTCATTTTTCTGCCCAAATTAGGGAGGGCGGCTCCTTTGGCATGGGAAAATGAATGGGTTATTAAACTAGCTTCATCTGTGGTTCACACAGGCATTTTTACCTTGATCAAGGTCTTCTAATATTGATTTCTCTCTCTGCTAAGGCGGGGGATTTTGAATTTTGAAGTGGCAGTTTAAAAGAAAAAAGGGAAAAAAATCATTAGTCAAAACTAGCTTAGCGTCGCAGCACAGTTTCCCTGACATCACCAGCTCCAGTGCATCCTCGTAGTGGTGGCGTAACGAAATTACAACCTCCAGTCATTTAGCGTCATTTAGGCTCTTAGGCTAGTTAGCAAAACATATAATCCTCCTGTAAACCATCACTTTACCTCTCACCCCCAAATATAGTATAAAGGACAAAAGTACCTATAAACGGGAAAGGAGAACACACAACAACACTGAGGAGGTCTATCAGGCTTTTTTAACGAGACCTTCTGTCTGCTGATATATGGGAACATCCCTACTGGACACCATTTTCAGCCCATACTCCTGGAGATACGACGTGAAATGCAGTGAATTAAGGCCACATATTCATAACTCTGTTATAGCTTCACTGTTGTCATGCGTAGAATGAATGGAATCAGACCAACATTAGATGAGGGGGTAAACTGGTCATGACTCACTGCCTTGTCCACACGAAAAGATCATCTGTCCGTCCCGCTGTTTCAGTTTTGTTACACCTGTCCCTGTTTTAAATCGTTTGAACACCGAACAAGGCATTACAAAAAGCACGATATTGAAGTGTCTTACTTTTTCTCATTGGGTCTGGGTTCACTGCTGAAATCAGTAAGTTCCCACATTGAGTTGTCTCTCTTCATAGACAGACAGCTGGGAGATGGAGACTCTGGTCTCTGCCTCTGGTCTCTGCCTCTGGAATGATCAATGAGTTATCAACATTGTTAACTACTGATTATAAGATGAATAGTAAATAGGCTATGTTTCTTTAAAACGTAGATTACTTACTATGATACATTTGGAATATGATGAGCACATCACAAGTTTATTTACTGATCAGTAAAGCTTACTGTGTGCCTGGTCTTAGAGGCAGTTTATTCACTGATCAGTAAAGCTTACTGTGTGCCTGGTCTTAGAGGCAGTTTATTTACTGATAGTAAAGCTTACTGTGTGTCTGGTCTTAGAGGCAGTTTATTTACTGATCAGTAAAGCTTACTGTGTGTCTGGTCTTAGAGGCAGTTTATTCACTGATCAGTAAAGCTTACTGTGTGTCTGGTCTTAGAGGCAGTTTATTCACTGATCAGTAAAGCTTACTGTGTGTTTGGTCTTAGAGGCAGTTTATTCACTGATCAGTAAC
>OMKL01139150.1:0-13802 GCA_900302295.1 Parasudis fraserbrunneri | reverse complement strand
TAATCTTCTTTTAATTAAGACCTGCTGCTGGCACAGACTTGAGGCAGAAAGTGACTGACTTCTCTCTTCCCCTCGTTTCTCCTCCTCTCTTCTATTTCTTATTATCTTCCATTGCTCTTCCAACTTTCTCCTCCTCTCTCATCTTCCTTTTTTTTTTATCTCAACACTTCCTCTCCCGCTGTACCTCCCACCCCTTCTCTTATCATCTGCTCCGTCTTCCCCTTTGATCCGATTTCAATCTTCTTCCTCTTTCTCATCTATTCACTCACTTCCTCCTCCACAGTCCCAGCACCATGAAGATGAGAAGAGAGCCCTCAGCCGAGAGATTATTGTCCTCAACAACCACCTCATGGAGGCCAAAATCACCATTGATAAGCTCAGAGAAGACAATGTAAGTAACAACTCAACAAACCTACCATCTCTGTATCTCAGAGACACCACACCAAGACAAGAAACCCCACAATCCGCTACTTCAAGCTACAATGTGTACGATTTTTGATCACAGATATTTTTGTTTGAATTTTGATCCAAAACATATCTTAATATGGACACGCTGACTCACAGTCTACTGTGAGTGAGTTTCATTGACCAGTGTGGCAGTGCAGAGATATTCCATTCTAATGTTGCACAGAGAGGCTTGCCCTTCTAACCAATCAGAGAAGCTCAAAGGGAATTTCATTGGAATAAGCACTTTAAGTGGTTGAATCTATGTAGTCCTCACTCAACACAGTCAAAGGGAACCATGTAGACTAACCACTAAATGTTATGTTTAATGTAAACGCTTATTCCAACAAAATTCCCTTTGAGCTTCTCTGGTTGGTTAGAAGGAGAATCACAGTGAAACTTTTATGTTTTTGAGCAAAATAAAAAAAAAAAAAAAATCTTACACATTGTAGCTTTAACACAACACCACAATGTCAACCCTCCACCTAAAGCACACTACACATCTCTCACTCAGGGCCCATCCTTATGAAGGTTAAGGTCACCATCAATGAACTGAGAGGGGACAATGTGGGTAAACCTCAATACCCTGAACTTTAGCTCCTGCCTCCTGACATGTCAACATAACGTATAGTTCTATCACAGCATGCGTGTAGAGTTATAGTATGTGACTGTGCATGCATATCACTTCATTGTTCCTCATTAGGAATTTGCAATGGGGTGTGCAGAAAGTCATGCCTCTATAGCATTACTTTTTAAAAACTCTATTTCTTGATTACAGTACCAGATCCCCTTGCTAGGTAGACCACCCTCTACGATGAATCACTCTAACCTAAAAATCTGATGTCCGCTGTGATTTTGAAGTAGCTGTCTGAGATCCTAACACCTGAAGCTGCCACAGCAGACTGAGGAATTACCCCTTAACCAGTGGGTGTTTTACAGTGATTACTTTGAAATCAATGGGCAACCTCAGGGCCGCCAGCGGCTTTAGATGGGGCGGTGTGCATCTCAGCACAGAGCCCTGTGGCAATCTACCGCCTCACTCTTTTTGATGTGTTTCTACTGGTGCATCTAGCTGAGGCTCCTGGTGGCTTGGGTATTTCTCTCTTTGGGATATATGGTAGCTAGAACACCTCTGGGCCACGGAGTATTCAGACAATCTCTCTGGATACAGCCAGACTGATTGGGGTCAAAGTTCATTTTGAATGGGAGGAGAGTTCAGGCCCTGCAGGCAGCCATTTTCTCCGGAGAGAGAGCTTTGAATTTAATGGTTCTGACATTGAGATAAAGCAAATAATCTGTTAAATGTGCAATGCCTTAGATCTGAAAGAAAGAGTTGATTGGTTAGACTACATTAGTCTTGTTTAATTAGTGTTACTCCTCATGTAGTTTGCAACTATATGCTGCTACAGTAAGTAACAGGTTTCCTTGTTACTGTTAGATTGCACTAACACAGTCTAATAGAGTTTCATAGTAGAACCACAACCCCGGTTAATACAAGGAAATGTTGCCACAAAATACTGTATTCAAATATCAAGCCAACAGCCATATTCCATTACTTGAAATATTGCCCTCATTTCAAATACTGTATGACTATACCATTATTATGAGACAATGGAGGCAGTAGGCACCCCCAAAGATTCACTGGCATTAGCTGACAGTACCCAAGGGAAAGCACAGCATATAACCAACACTGACTCAGACATCAGCAAGGTCCCAGACCTCCCTTTGCGCCATCATCAAAAACCACAGGACCCCATCTGTCCTCTGGTGAGAAATAAAGTGATTTGAAAACACGGTCACTGTTACCCATTGGGGGAATCAAACCCATCACAGAGAAAGCTTTGATGTTCGTTGAGATGCCTTGTCAAGTCTGTGGTCTCACAGAAGAGCAGCAGCATATCTTAAGGGAAGAGGGAGAGCTGGCCTGACTCAACAAACAGATATCAGAGAGGAGGAACACAAGGAGGAAGGAAGGAAGGAAGGAAGGACAGACAGACAGACAGACAGACAGACAGACAGACTAAGTGACAAATAAAGGGATACATGAGCTTATTAGACTAAGGGTGAGGATAAGAGAAGGGTCTCTTTCAGACGACTCTAATGAAATTAGCATAGATGGTGCCAGGCAGATAGGAGACATATTATGAGTGGCAAAGTTGTGTGGAGTTAATAAGATGCTGTAGACCATTAAAATTGTCTCTGGACGGCCCCAGGGAGCTTAAAGGGTGAAAACAAGCTGCTTCCTAACAGATGGATTTGTACCAACTACAGCGGATGAGTTTGTTCCATTGATTATCTGGACTGTGGTGTTCTTAAGTGGTCTTGGTCTCCTATGACACACACACACACACACACACACGCACACACACGCTGTGTGCACACGAACACCAGCTTACCATCGCAGTGTCACAAAAAAGAAAAGTTTAAAGGGAAAAATCAGCTTGAGGATATTGCTTTCAATTAGCTTTGCAATTTTGTTTCCTTTTCCCTTATCAAGCATAGGCAAGTGTATCCCCAAGGCCATAGGATGAGATGATTGATCAGCCAAGCTGCTGTCTGGAGTTTTTATGTTCTTGTCTGAAGCCTTATCTGAAGTTTCTGCAACAAAATCAGATAACATCTATTTTTGGAACAACTGCATGTTTTTGGGAGGTGTTCTGTAGTTTTTATCTTGAGGATAATCTCCCACTTAGCCTCTTGCACAAACATGTTTTTAAAAGAGTGAGGAACTTTGTGATGGATCATTTACTTTGTCTTCCAGGACGTGTACAGGAAAGACTGCAACCTGGCAGCCCAGCTGCTGCAGTGCTCCAAGTCTCACTACCGAGCACACAAGATGTCTGAGGTGAGCGCTGCAAGATGGCTGTGATGATAATGAATATGTTCTGGATAATACGTGAACGTGTTGAATAGACAGTTTTCTTCAATCTAAATGCGTGTCGCTTTCTTTAAAACAGGTATGCTGACAAGGGGTTTAAAACTCATTTTCAAACTATTCTAATGAATAATTGGATAACTTTAGAAGACATTTGAAAATTGAAAAATGTTATTCGCATTATTCTCTAAATTATGGCGTAGTGGGCGAATGAGACAATGGTCAGTGAACTTTACATAATTTACTGCTATATAATCATGTTCAGGGTTAGCTGCCATATTTGAATGTTGATTGTTAAAACTTCTACAAATCAACAGATATCATCTTGGTCCCAGAAACTGTGCTGCTTTCAATGCGTTTTACTCCTGCAGGTAACATTCTGGAAGCATTGTTTTTGTGTTGTTGAGAAATGTCCCTGACCACGCCAGTAGGCCTTATACCATTAACTGACTCACTGACTTCTCAGAGAGTGGCTCACACTGTCTGAACAGTCAGATTCACACTTCTCACTGTCCTGTCACTCAGACGAACTAAAGCCTGCTGTCTCAAGTACGGTCTGTCTGGGGTGTGGTGTCTGTACATGCTGGATGGATCAAACAGACTAATGGGACTTGGAGAACAAAACAAGAAGTTGAGACTAAAAGTTGTATCACTTTTATACTTGTGTCATTACAGAATTTCTCAAGTGGTGAAAATATATTGATATTGAAGCATTATGTTAATGTAAATAATTATCACCTAAGACTGTTTGAGCACTCTAGAAATAAAACATTAAGGTGAGCTATCCATCAAGTTCACCTACGGTATCTTTTCATATCATACAACTAATTACAGTGACTGAGTCATAATGAAATGTGAATTCATATCAACAAAACAAATGACCATGAATATTGGCAAATCCATCATAACTCGGCCTTGCATAGCTTAACAAATTAGAGGTATGGTTTCACATGTATTAATATCGTATGAATATTAATATTATCGTATATAATATATAATATGAATGTTGTAGGCCTATAGCCTACAGTACACGGTTGCTAATTATGGTTCCCCCTCAGATATTGATTGGTGCGGAGCTCGCCCATAAGGGAACTCATAGTTGGCTGTGTCACGTGTTCCCCCCGCAGCCTCACCTACTTTTCCCTCTCGCTTCCCACTGGGGGAGACAGCCGGCGCTAAAAATAGCCCGGACTTCAAACACGCTGGTTATTTTATGCAGAGGCGAGCTTCTATTTCTTAACAAAGCCAAGTCAGTATTTTATCTTTTTTTTTTTTTTCTTGCTATTCCCAGCTGGAGAACCAGAGCGCTGGTTAAAATTTGAATCTAAGCCGTTCCCTGTGGAGCCCATGCGTGTTTGATGGTAGAGAGAAGAAAGATGAGAGGGAGAGAGAGAGGAGAGAGAGAGAGAGAGAGAGAGAGAGAGAGAGAGAGGGAGAGGGAGAGATGGAATGAGGGGTTATTAGTGGAGAAAGCAGAGGGAGAAAGAAAAAAAAGACAGTGCAGGCAAGAAATGAAAGAAAAAGAGAGAGAGATAAAGAGAAACTGACAGTGTGAGAGGACCAGTTCTCCCTGACCTCCACCTGCTATTAATAGACAGAGACAACCCCATCTGCAATTGACAGGAATACTCTCCTCAGACGCAGGCCAATCAACCATGGACAGCCTGAGTGCGTGTATGTGCATGTATGCGAGTGTGTGTGTGTTCATGTATGCGCGCGTGAGTGAGTGTGAGTGTGAGAGAGAAAGAGGGGGGGAAATGTCTGTATGTGTCACAACAGTAATTCATTTAATAAATGTTAAAATAAATGTGGGCATGGTGCAATTTACAATTTTAAATTACCACGCTATTTCATGCACAGTAGCTTTGTAAAATAGTCTGTATGCGTGTGTGTGGGTGTCTGTGCTGCTGCAAGCAGGCAGATGGAGGTCTGAGTATTACAGTATTACTCTTCCCTTTTGTCAATCTTGATGGAAAGAGATCTGAAAACACTGTTCAATCTGAGAGAAATAAACAAGAGAAATTCATTAAATAAAATGAAAAATAAAAAAGGAAAACAAGTCTGAACTTTAAGGGAAAAAAAAGAAAGAAAAAAAATGTTGTGTTCAGCGAATTTCTGACAAGTTCATTAGGAAGGCTGAGTAGCCAGAGTCCCATGGGGCCCATGAACTGGTCTGGTCTGTGTGAGGGCAGGAGAATAAATTACTTTTCTAAATCAGAACTATAGATTGGAATCTGTGAGGAACAGTGCTATAAATACCTAGTGTGGACGCAGAAAGCATAGGAAAGATTTTCTGCTTGTTTGAGGAAAAGCTGATTGTTGGAGCAATTAATGAAACCCTTTTTCATGTATTCCTCATTCTACAAACCGAGGTTTTACAGACAAAATCTAAGGAACATCTTCGTCAGCAGCTGAGACATCATTACAAATACTTTTTACAATGACTATCTGTACTGTTTAATCCACATCTTTGTTTTGATGTCTGAAATTTTCATCTTTATCTTTTTTCATTCTCTCTCTCTCTCTCTCTCTCTCTCTCTCTCGCTCTCTCCCTCTCTCCCTCTCTCCCTCTCCATCTCTGTCTCTCAGCTGCCTGTGGACTTCCAGGAACGTGTCAGCTCCCACATTGAGAAACACAACCGTAGTGGTAGTGGAGTCACAATGGCGATGTGCCACTCCCCTTACTCGGACGCCGTGCCAACAGCCGTCATTGCCAAGGTCCTGGAGAAGCCTGAACCAGGCAGCAGCTGCCCAGTGACACGCTCTCCCAGCCCGCAGCCTCAGGACGGGGACTTCCTGTCTGGAACAGGAAGCACTGACCAACTGAACCGCCGCACTGCATACAAGACCTCTGACCTGTACTGCAGCGACACGGCCCTCTACTGCCCTGAGCGCTGGCAAGACACGGAGCGCAGGCAGAGCGTAGACCTCCACGGCACCGGGCTTCTCCAGCTCCATGCCCAGAACTCCACCGACAGCAACCCTGATGAGGAGGCCTTCCACTCAGGCAGCTTCTCTCACCACGAGCCCCCATCCTCCTTCCACCACCACGATGAGTTCGGAGCTGGTTCCCTCCCGGCCTCCAGTTCCTATTCCAGCTTCAGTGTCGCCTCGGATGAGAAGGGGGGTGTCAGTGGGAGTTGTGGACGTACAGCCAGCACCTTATCCTCCTCGCACCAGGCACTATACATGGACTGGCGAGACGGTGGTAGCGGGGACTATGAGCGTAAAAGCATGTGTTCTTATGATAAGGACGGCTCGTGCTTCCCCAAGTCCCACAGCATCCAGCACATGGTGGCCTCCAGGAGCCCCCAGAAGGGCAGCTCACCAGCGTACACACGGACGGCATCATGCTTCAGTGAGCCGTACCATTCCAGCACCCCCCGTCTGGCCTCTTCACACAGCATGGGGTCGACCTCGGGGTTAGCCCCGGTGCGTGGAGGAGGAGCAGACAGCAGAGGCAGCGTCCAGGTCCCAGAGGATGAGCTGAGCGGCCGCTGGAGACAGCTGAGCGTGGAAGACATCAACACTTTCTCCTCCTCTTCCTACCGAAACATAGGAGGCCGCGTCTCTCCCTACAGCTTCTCAGAGCACCACTTTGCCATGGGCCCCTCCAGTAAAGTCAAACTGGGGCCCCTCTACAGCAGCTTCCAAGAGGGAGATGACGTCTTCCACAGCCGTGTGCTGGACCAGTGTTTCGGTGTGGGCCCCACCTCACTCAACCGCAGCCCCAGTCCCAGCCCCAAGCATCCAGGTCTGGGGCATCGTAAGCAGGAGAAATCCTCCGTGCTGTACAGGGCCAAGGAGGACAGCCAAGACTCGGAGTGTGGCCTCTTCCTCTCAGGGAGCTCTAAGGAGAAGGAGAGCAGTGGGGGGGCAAAAGCAGGGGCTAGTGCCAAGAAGGACTACGTGAACCTGAGCCTTGAAAGTTCAGGTGAGTCCTTACACCAAAGCTCCTTGGAGGCCTCCAGTCTCCAGCACTACCCCAGCCCCAGGCCCACCACCCGGCCTCGTCCCAGCTCCAGCTCTGCTCTCAGTGTCGGCCCCGCACTCCCAAAGAAGACCTCTCCAAGATACCAAAAATTTGGCAGCACGGGACTGACTAGGAAGGACAGTCTGACCAAGGCGCAGCTATATGGTACACTGCTGAACTGAGAGGGAGGGGAAAAATAACTCTTTGTTTTATGCATGATGATAATAACGATTCTTAACTTACTGTACTGTACTGTACCGTACCGTATGTCTCCAAAGTTCCCTGCAACAAACACATACTTGGCGTGACGGGGCGTTAAGATGTTATTGTTTTATGTATTCTAGCCAAGGCACGTTTCATACAGTCTGCAATGCAACACTGTTGGGTTTTTTAAAATCAAGATATTTATGCCATGATACAGTGTAGCTATCTGAGAGACCAGCTATTCGATACATTCTTTGTTTCAATATATTTATTTATACAGTACAGTTTCTAGCCATCGGGATGGACCCATAATTCCTGTGAGAGATATACGCATATTGACAAAGAACAGCAACAAAGACACACCTCGATAAAGTACCTCACTGTTCCATCTTTGGTGCACGGTGTCAGAGAAGCCAGTAAAACACCATTCATTTCTCCCCCAATTTACATACAGCGTGGATAATGGACTGTGGGAGATGTGTGTAATGGTGTGGTACAGAACTTCCCAAGCAAGTTCTCTTCTGACACCTCCCACTATCTAGACTTAATTAACACAATGTTTGAGAAGGGAAGTCTATCCATTATGTATAGAGGACCCTGCTGACTGCAGGCTGTTAAATAGTCATTTCCATTCTGTTTTCTCTTGAACAAAATGCATGCTGTGTAATGCATATATGAATAAGCTCGGAGAATACATATTTCCAACCAGGTTGTTTCTCGTGGGGACAAATCTGCAAGCACTGCTCATAAAAAGGAACAGTAGCTTAAATATTACCCACATTAGTTAACAAGATATATTAGAAAATAATATGTGTTTCATTGAAATACGATTGAACATTTTTGATAACGGATAACCTTCATAATAGGGTGGCTTCCTGGTGTTGGGATTTCAAACTGGGAAATCTGGTGAAAAATGGTCTGTTAAAGATTAATGTCATCAAATGCAGAACACACACAGAAAGATGAATCCACACATTAAAATGAAATGATAGATAAAAAATTACAAACTTGAAAGGATTAATTAGACTTAAATAGACCTAATAATTGATTTACATACCAGTATCATAATAATAATAACACCAAAAAATATATATATAATATACAGTATAATAATACTGTAATAGATTAATATTAGGCTGCAGGACATCAAATAATACTCAGTTTGACTTTCTCTTATTTATATCTGAATCAATACAGAGCATGAAATCTGTGGCTGTATTGTACCCTATGTAGTTACCCGTCATACCTGGAAGCAAGTGCATCCTCCTTAATTCTGTTCAGTGAATGGACCAGTGTTCAAAAGCTGACAATGGTGTACATACATCTCTATGTGTTACTGTATCTATACACAATACTGTTGCAGTATCCTTACTGTCTGATAAAATACTGATAAAATATTACCACCAGCTAAATTTAAAACATTGTTGGCACCAACCACACTGCTGTAAAACAATGAGCCAAAAGCACTTGTTGTCTCAGGCTTTAGGTGAACATGATTTGACAAGTCTCCAGGTAAGCTGGGAGTAGAGCAATGTACTGTATGCACAGCAGGGAGTTTCTTTTCACAGCTGTGTCAGCTCTGAGTCCCAAACATAGCATTCCATATGTTATGCTTCAATAACATTTTTTCTGCGTGAGAGACTACGCTCAGCACACTCCACAATGTAAGACTCAAACTTAGTAAACTGCAACTTGTGAAACATCAAACATCTGGGTAAGTTAGGTCAATGAAACCAGCATGCACTCTAGCTCTGTCCATCACTCTAGCCAAGTGAAACAAAACTAGTGGAATCTCACAAAGGGCAAAGTGACACTGTTCTGTCGGTGAGCCAGGCAAGCTAAATAGCACCAGTCCCTGTGCTAAATCAAGCTCACCTCTTTTCTCACTACGGTGGTGGGCTGCCACAATGGCCTCTCCGTCCCCAACTTTGACCGGGACAGGATGTTTTGCTGCTGCTCTGATCCCAGGCCATCATTACTGTGAAGTCCATCTGGAGGTACTGGAAGTACAACTGCTACTGTTGCTGGCACAGATGAGTTCAAAGAAGCTTTAACTAGTGTGTGCCTACCGGCATGACAAGTGCTGGTCAGATAGATGAAATAGAAAGCATTTGTTTTACTGTGCAGGTTGGATGGGTCTATGGATCTGGGAGGAATGGTAACAGGGATAGGTGAATAAAAGTAACTCCACTTCGCCCTCTGGTAGGCGCTGATAGATTTCTGGATCATCTTGCCTCTGCCTGGGGGATTGAGAGGATGTTTCTAAGCAGTCGCTCCGCTGTATCTCTTCCATTTGACCTTGCTGTATTTACGGGAGATAACATGTCACACACAGGCCATACTAGAGGTTGCCAATTATATGCATCGAGATTATGATGTACAGGTAGCAAATGGCTTGAAGTTAACCCTAACCACTGTACAGGGGAGGGAGGTATATATGGTCCTAGGTGACCCAAGTATTTTGTTGTGGATGTAATGTATAAAAAGAGATATATACATACATAATTGTTGCTACAGTATGACTATTTTCTATCCAGTTTCAGTTGTCTATTGATCTAATGTTTTGACCCTGACTGAAGAGGCTGATGTTGTTCTGTCCTGTTCTACCTCCGACCCTATTTCAGGAGCTACAGGCCAGCTGTCTGGCTGTCTGTCTGTCAACATGTTTGTCTGTCTGATGCATGGTTATATATTTTTGCTGTATGTTTATTTACTTAATAAAGAGGAGTGACGGGCAATACATCAGTCTTCTACAAATATTATTTCCATTTGCTTCTATCTATGATCTTTTCTCTGTCAAGAGACATGTTTTTGACTCTCTCAATACCGAATCTGTAGGGAATATCATTTAGATTGAAAGAGTTGGAAGTGAAACAAAAGACACAGACAAAAAGGCAAACAAAAGGCAAACATTGATTGTATTTAACAAAATATATTATTATATATTACCACTCAGTCGTAATAATGTTCCTCAGCAAGTAACCACAGAAAAGTGTATCGTTAAGGGCTGTTAAATATTGAAGATGTTTTAATGATCACAAGCTCACAGTCCTCATATCTGCCCTTCAAATGTTCTCTTGTTGACAGGAGGAAGTTGGAGAGAAGTCGGCAATCCTTTGAGAGAGATGCCTTTAAAGTTCTGTCTTTCTTTGTTGGTCTCTGGTGATACGTGCAGCTGCCACCACGACAGGATATATCAATGTAAAAAAAATTTGCAGCAAAGAGATGGGAAGGTGAAATAAACAGCTGACACCATTATTAGAAAAATATCTTTCTCGCTTTGACGTTTGGAACATTTGCTTAAATTCAACCTAAACTTCAAGAGCGAGATAATAGCCATATAAACACAAAAAGGTGTCACCCTTGCTGTAACAGTTCACATTTTATAAAAGCAACGAGGTCAGCATGTGTTCGTTAGCTGACAGGACAGCCTCCTAACCTACCGCCCACCACTTTAGATAATATAGCTCACAACAACATTTTACTCTTTGAAATGTTAATCATGAAAAAAAAAAGAGTCTTTGATCCTCTGCAATGTAGCGTGCCCTGAGTACATCTCACCCACCAGGATTACAGGATGCCAAAATAATGAAAGTCAAGCCCACTGAAAGTAAAATTTGAACTAAATGTCTATGTTGTATCATTCTCATCTCCCCTTCCTCTGATATAGATCCAGATGGTAGATGCACTTTCTTATTTTAGCATAAAGTGCAATGGGTCATACAGTATACAATGCAAATATGACTTCAGAGAGACATGTTTGAGAGGGTCTAGCTGTACACTGTTTCCCCGTCATAAAATTCAGTTTCACTAACAAGACAATCCAACATTCCCAAACCTTTCAAATGAAAGTAGTTAAAATGGTTTCCAAGCATGGCAGGTTAAAATGGCTTATTTTTCAGTGTAACAGTTTTCACCCATCTGGGGAAGGAACAAACTTGTGGAAAACTGCCAGCAGTTTTTGGGCCAAGTTTTTAACAATTTCTGACAAGTGCTTGAGGAAGGATAGAATCCCCAAAGCTGGCAGTATCCGTCAGTGTGAGTATCCAGATTAGTACAGTCCGTCTCCTCCTCTCAGTCTGGCCCTCTAGCTCTACCTCTCCTCCCTTTTTCAGTTTGGATCCTTTGTTTATCTTCCAGTCAGTGCCAGACCTTGATCTCGCCCCCCCAGTCACAAGTGGCTGCGGTGGTGGGCAGAACAGGGTGCTGAGACACACAGAGGCAGGGCCGGCTGTGGGCACGGAGACTGTGAAGCGAACGAGCGTTCTGGAAGTCGTAGAAGTGGGCGGAGCCGGTGGAGCTCCCGGAGGCCAGTATAGTTCCGTCCTGAGAGAACTCGCACTGCACGGCGTAGCCCTCCACCTAGGACAGGGCTGGACTCATTAGTCACGCCACACCACTCCACCCTCCTGATAGAGCCGTTACAATATTCACATCAGCAGAAATTTACAATGTGAAACCCAATGAACCAAAGGAAAACACTGTGAAATTGTTTAAAGGCAAGTGCAAGCACTCGACCCCATAAGCCGATATTAACAGCACTCTTAAAGGGACAGTTCACCCAAAATGTACTTACTCTGAGTGCTATCTATCCATCCAGATAGTTTCGGTGTGATTTGAACGGCTGAATGGCATTGGGTTTGTGGCACTGCATTATCTTAAGAGACATTGCTGTTGAGTTTTTCCAAAGTATTTTAACCCAATGCCATTCAGCTTCATTGTATTGGAGTGATGGCAGACATCTCTAAAGCACTATAGCACTTCAGCTAAGAGGCCTTTTTTTTTTTTTTGGAGTGAACTGCTCCTTTAAGATATCTGCCCAAATTGAATTAGAGTAGACGCAGCATTGATTTTGGCAGTTGTCCAGCTGGAATGAACACTGATGGAGATCAAGCTGAAAATTGTATTTTGAGGTGTCTTATCACTTATACATGTAGAACATCATATGTGTTCCTGGATATTAACGCTAGGATGGGGAACACTGCAACTCACTGACAAAAACAGAAGGGGTGGGGGGGTGGCTCATTGTTTAGTCATCTCAAGGGAGATGCTCAGGGGAGCAAAATACAAAGCAGCTTTTTCAATACCCACTGAACCAGTGGTGCCCTGCTCATGGAAATATTGTATTTTGTTTAGCATGTTTGTTTTGTGGGGCGAAGGCTGTTAATGAGGTTAGGGACTAAACACCAGAGGCTATGGGTCTATGGGGTAGTATGTCAACTGCGTGACATGTGGGTATGTGTTTGAACTAATGTGTATCTGATCTGTGTGAGGGCTTTTAGGTGAATGGCTTTGTAGAGACACTCGTACATGTGTGGTAGGGCTGAAAAATGTTTTGGGAAAAAATCATATTGCAATCCTTTTGACAGATATTGCTAGTGAGATATGATTCAGAGTATTAGAGGGAATGGTAATTTTTGCTTCCTCATTTGCTTTTTCATTGAAAAAAGTATTAAAATGCTGCTGATGATGTGATTTTTGTGGGGGGCTGAACAAAACAAAAATGTTTCCTTCAGTCTATGGAAAACAATTTATAGGCCAGGGCTTCTTTGCAGCACCACAATACATGGATTCACTCTATCGGTCAATACAAGCATTTAGAATGCTATTTTTACACACATTTTTCCTTTGTCAAATATTGTAGCCTCCTACAATAGGGAAATTGCACTAGGCCATATTGCACAATTTAAATCAATTGTGCAGCCCTAATGTGTAGTACTTTGCGTGTGTGTGTGTGTGTGTGTATTATGGTAAGTATGGGAAAACAGTGATTTTGCACATTTACAGGGAATATGTATACATTCCTCATTGGGTCGGTAAATGTGAGAGGAAAATGCATCACAGAGCACAGCCCTTGAATTACCTGCCGTGTCCATGGCATGATAAGTGCACATTTAGTTTTGATGGACGATCAACTACAAAGTGTTTGCCATATTTCAAAGTGATCTGTTTTTGGTTAGGGTTAGGCATGACGTCTCCAGTGAGGTTAAGGTTGGGGTTAAGGTAAGGGTTAGGCTTATAAACAAACGTGTAAAAAGATGTGGAGAGTGGAATCAGATCAGGACATAAACCATCAAGTGTTCACTGTATTAGAGCCTTATTAACAGAATCTGGCATTTACCAACCCGATAGGGAATATACACAATCACCATTCTCCCACCTCAACATAGTAAATATAGACCGTTTCTAACTTCAAACACAGACAGTTGATTTCCTGCTGCAGTGTTTACTAATACAACAGCTGACAGGAAATAAACTTGGACCAAAGCTGTTCCCTAGCAATGTAATTCCATTGAAAAGATGTAG
>OMKL01139148.1:0-13112 GCA_900302295.1 Parasudis fraserbrunneri | reverse complement strand
GACCGATACCAATAAATTCAAACATCACCAATATAGGCCAATACCAATATGGTCGCATATATATCATGCATCCCAAACATTAAGCCCTACAGAAGCTTAATTTAAGGGAAGCAGATGTACATTTACAGGTTACCTCAACAAGATTTAAAATATTATAGACTATAATAACAATAATAATAATAATAATAATAATAATAACAATAATAATAACAATAATAATAATAATAATAATAAGATTTGATGAAGCATCTAGTCATGATTGCTATGACAACACTGTTCATCTTTAGCTTTATAAAGGCAATCTTGGTGTACACCAATCTAGGTAAAATAGCATCCAAATTCATAGGCCATCACTGGCACATGCAGACAGCTGGCAGGAGAGAAACCAGAAACAGCCAAGCCTTTGTGCTGTTGTGGGGAGACTTAAGGGAGGGACACCACGTACCATGTCTCCCTCTGCTGGCGGTGATACGTCACTAGTGGAGACCTTTGTCTCCATACAGTTGACGTCATCATCCATTTGCTGCAGACAGACACACAAAAGCTACTAGTCTGAATTAAGAAATCAGCCGCACCCCAAACAGGCCATTCAAGACAGGGGGGTGCAGTCGCTGACACCTTTGAAACTCTTGACTCGAACAATGAGACTGCACTTCAAAAGGCACCCCTCAAAATGATTTGCCATTCACATTAGATGAATGGCGAAAGAGCCAGGCAATAATTAAATTTTAATCAGGCACCTGTGGGGCAGCCTAACCTCAAGTCTTTTGCCTCTGGAGATGAATAGCACATTCCGCCCGCATTCATCATTGTCATTAATTTCCTGTCAATACGTTAATCACTGCATAATGATGCTATTACGTCATTGAAGTCCAGTGAATATGGTAATTATGTCACTTGACTTTGACTAGTGTTTAACTCTATTCTTCTGAAACCACTTCTCCCCTCTAAGTCTAACTCCTCTCGTCTCCAAAAATATCTGACAAAATCAGTGATTGATAGGGTCACTCGTACACTGAGAACAGTGAGGGAAATTACCTTTACAGTCCCCACAACTGTGGTCTTTTCTCTTCCTCTTTCAGAATGTTAGGTTAAGTGTAATGGTGCTGATGTATTGACCTATCTCAAACTCCACCCTCTTTCCTTGATCCTCCAATCACAACGGTTGCTTTCCACGGACAAACAAAGTTATGATCGGAGGATCAAGAAAAGAGGGCGGAGTTTGAGACGGGTCAGTTGCGATGTCTGCTCGCGTGGTTCAGACAGCGCACTCCCTGGGACGTTACCGCAGCTAGAACGATGAGACCGGTGACAGGATTTCATACTGTTATCATTCTAGGGTTTTGGAGCCTCCGTTTTACCTGCGGTGAGACATCCATGATGTGGGAGGGGACCTCTGACCCATTGGTGTGTGTCTCCACCTTGGCCTCGGCGCTCTTCAGCATGTGGGCCATACTCACGGCGCTGGCGTCTTTCCTGGCCACCGGAGGCTGTAGGACACATGAGGCAAATGATGAGGCAAATGATGACAGATTGGCTTCAGGCCTGTAGTCAACTGAGAGAGAAATGTCGTTTCGGTCGAATCGTCCACGCTAAAAGAGACTGTGTGTTAACCACAGACTGCGACAGGAACAACAATGTAGAATCCTCGTTCATTTTCTCTAGCGGGAAAATGCTTATGAACCGGAAGTCCATATTTGGGCAGACACCCTGCATTACATCATACTAAGGAGGCCTATGACCAGTGCTGGGGAGTAGTTAACTCCACGTAGTTCAATTATTAGTTTAACTACAATTTGCAGTAGTTGGGTGATAGTTAAACTACATTAAAATCTCAGTAACCTTTTCAGTAATTAACTACTCTGGGTCATGTACTTTCGGTAGTTAATTACAAACTACATATTTCCCTAGAAATTTAGCATTTTCCTGATTCCACCTCAACAACCTTCTCCCTGTCCCCTCCACTCTTACCAGGTGTCCAAACCCCCCTCAATCCAGGCCTTTGTTATCCTTTTGTTCTCCTAACGACCGTACCCCCAGGGCCACAGCCACCAAACACATCCTTTGGGTATGCCTAAGTGAGGTTTCACCCGCCCTGGTCACTAAATCAAACACACCCACATTTCACCCAGTGTCAGTTCAGTTGTTGCTCTGTGTGACTATATGAGATTCCAGACTCATATTGTGATAATTTTCCGCCATGTAGTTTGGATGTAGTTGAACTACATATTCAAAGTAGTATTTGTATTATAATTCTTTTTTTTTTAGAGTAGTTAAGATTTAGTTTAGCTACTTTTCATTGTGAAGTAGCTAGTAGTTTGGTAAACAACAGTTTTAGAGTAGTTTCTCCAACACTGCCTATGACTTATGACAATGCTCTGCTTGATCGCAGACAAGCAGTGATGAAAATACAAATGCAAGGGAATGTGAAAAACAAACACTTAGTATCACTAATTGACAGAAGTTGATGGATGAAACACAGAAAAATTAACAAATCAAAGGCAAATGTGAAACATGCCACAGGCGTTATAAACAAAAATTAAGATAAAAATAAAAATAAAAAAACATTACTTAAACATAATAAAACAAAACAAACAAATCAAAATCCAAACCAAAAAAATGGTGCAACTGAAAAAAGGCTGCGGGTACTGTAGTTAAGTCAGCCGACTGGGGTGAGGCAGGGATGGGGTCTGTACAGGTATCTCCGTCTACCTCATGGTGCACACGCTCCGCTGGGGGCCTCTCCTCCATGGGGGACTTGTCGTGGGAGCCCATTAGGCGGGCCGAGTAGAACCGGGACGTCTCCTCGAAGTCCTCCCGGCCCACCTCCGGCTGCTGCTCCCTCTCCCCCAGCTCGGACATGCCCCTGGAGAACTCCTCCACGCCGGAGTGGAGGTCCATGATGACGGTGAAGTCCACCTCGGCCTCCAGGCTCGACGTGGAGCTCACCGTCATGCTGGAGCACTTGCGCTCGATGCCCAGGTGGGTCTCCCGCATGTCGGCCACGGTGTCTCGCTCCCGGTCCTCCTCGAGAGTCGAGACGGGCTGGGACCACCTGTCCCCGGGCTCCTTCTAAGGCAGGGACAGAGAGAGGACGGACCAGGCCGACGTCACAAAGCGGTCGTTCTGACTGATGATGACCGAGAGACGGCTGATGGGATGATATAGGGAGTATGATCATGATGCATCCAGAGGTTGTGACGCAGGGAGGAGGATCCAAACACAAAGCCATGACGCATGCGTGAAGTACACTGTACCATGGTCTCATCCTGACATGCAATGGAAGAGATGAATGGCTTGTGTATAGTATTATGGCAATGGACGAGGAGTGACAGCAGAAATGCCCTCCTGATTCTGACACAATATTCAGTTGTGTTTCTTTGTCGATATTCAAAATAAAATGAAAACATTTCAACCAATCGATTTGCAGTGACGATGCAAAGATTATCAAAGATCACGGGACAGTGGAACAGTGCTGTCAGCGGGGCAGCATGCAGTCACCTGTGAGGGGACGTAAAGAGAGACCTGGCCCTGTTGTATTCCCCACGGCTGGAGAGGGTCCTGACAATTCAGGACCAAAGATGGCGGCCATAGTCTGCCATATTAACACTGAGCCTCATCACAACTTAACAACATAATCAACTTAGCCAGTTTGTGATGTCAACTACAAAAAAAATACAGCATTCCTGCATGAAAACTGTAATTGTACTCATCATTAGTCGCCTAGAGCTGAAGGCCGCACTTGAACTGAGTGAAACTTAGAGAACAACATCCTTCCATTCAATGTCCTTCCATTCCTCCAAGCAATCTTTAGTCAAGTATTTTTCAAATACAAGCTTACGCTAGTCTGGCCTTTCTTGTATGGAGCACACTGCCCCTGGCCTGTGTTCTGAGAACACGTTTTTTTAGAGTGGAGAAGAAGGAACTATATACGAAGGCCAGTTGAAGTTACGTCACAGAGCGGAGGCCAGCTTTTTCTCTCTCTCTCACTCTCTCTCTCTCTCCCTCCTTCTGAGTGCACACAGATTCTCTCTATCTCTCTCTGAGCGTTATCTGATAATGAATGATTCATAATTGATCTTTGATTTGACAGCCTATTTTTATACTGGTAATATTCGTACTGGTTTAAATAAACAGGTTCATTGTATTTCCACTTTTTGCTGAGGAGGAGTTTTGAGCAAAAGAGGGAATTAAAGGCCTGGTCCAAACAGAAGTCTCAACATAGTGCCAGTTGTGTTCAAACAAGCAAATAAATGCCTGGGCTACTAACTGAAGTACGACGGCACCTATGTGCCCCTGAACGTGATTCGTGCACATTCATGTCAATGATCAGCGTCTCACACATCAAGTTCGTACACAGGGCCTCGCACCCCCCTCCTGCGTCAGCTCTGCTAACAGAAACCTGTCCCCGAGTATTCACGTTTTGTGAGCTGTCTGTGTTTCAATGACTGTTTCCTCATTTATCTTACACTTTTACTTGTATGAATCAGTATGATTTTGTACTATCCATGCAACCCATGCATGCCTTATTTAGCTCTTGTTGATGTGTCTTATAAGCCCTATGGGCTGGCCATCTTTATGCTGCATGACACACAAAAAAATAAACTAACTGTTAAATCTGCAAAGTCGGGCCTACCCGGCTCCAAAGCATGGCTAAATAGCCAGAGGTCAGGGTTAGGTAACTTTTCAATGTGCCAATATGAAAGATTATACAACATGTAGTTCCAAACATGCATTGTGATTGGACAATAAACATTCCGTATGACCGCAGTATAGGAACTGGTACTGTACCTTACATTGCTTAGCAACAGGGAACTAATTGTTCTTGGTGGAGGACCAAAATAAAGCTTCGGTCTTTTTCTAAACCTCATGTCTGAATAGATTATATGAAAATGTAGAAGAAAAGCAATAACTCATGCCTCTCGAGGTCATGCTATATGGTGGTTTATTGCTGCTGGTGTACTGATCTACAGAACCTACGGCCTCGTTCCCATGACAGCAGCACACCGGTGCCAATAACCACAATATAGCACTCCTTCTTATGCGTTATTGCTTAATTAGCTAGCCCAGGGCGAAGCACCGGGAGGCCTTCGGTTAAAAAGGTTGTAAAACGCAGTTAGCCTTGGGTTAAGTGTAGTGTGAAAATGGGCAATGGGCGAGGGGAAAACAAATGATGAGTTGGGCATTCAAGTGGGTTTTAAATCAAAGTGATAACCTTGACATCAGCAAATGGCTCTTCATAAATGGCAGGAGTAGAGAGAGGCTCCTGCAGAGGGAAGCAGAGGAAAGGGCAGAGAATCCCGAGGTTAGTGCAAGCTGAACTACCGTGGCCACCGGACAGAGAAAAGCATTCACCACACAAACAGAATTGCTAAACAGGAAGAGAGAGTATGGTAGCCAATACACTTTAGAAGACAGAAAAGAGGTGGGTTTCCCGTCAGTAGCACCGATGCAATGAATAAACCATTACTATGGAGTAGATTATTAGTATGGACTAGTACCATATGTACAACTATCATGAACAGGTTGGGGGTTTTTTTAGGCAGAGCAACTGCCACTAGGAGCAAATCAGAATGTAATGAATAATTCGACGCACCTTGAATTTCAAATGGAAATATAAAAAAAAAAAAAAAAACGAAATGATGTAATCAAGGTGCTTTTCTAGGGTAGGGATGATATTGAAAATAGATAACGGTAGGCTAATTTCACATGTTTTGTAGCCCCCACGCTACGTTTTCCACAACCGGCGTTCCGTGTCATTCTCACATGCCACTCACCGGTGAGGTCAGTCGCACATAGAGACAGAGAGAGAGAGAGCTAAATAACACCTCTTCTCATGTCTGTTTAAGCCAACATGGCCAGGACCTTGGCTAAGATGAAAGGGTGGCAAATGATGAAAGCTGTCAGATCTCTTAATTTCAAATTCCTTTCATTCCAATGCCAAATGCGTGCAAGCTCCTAATGACACCAACTGTGAAATGAAAGCTGCGACACAGACTCTCGCCTGTGTGGAGGTGCTGAACTGTGTGTATCAGGGTTGCTTATTGCAAGGCCTGTCTTTCACAGTTGGAAGAGCCACTGTGCTTTTATGACAGCTTAGCATTCTATCCACCCTGTTTTTGTGGATAGAATTTCATCTGATTTATGAATTATTATAATTATTATTATTATCATCACCCAACTGGATTAAACCACATTTTTTGTTTATCAATCCTCTTAATTTCTCGGAAATCATTATGAACTATTTCCAGAATGTGTGTGTAAATCAATTCGCTACTCTAACATTTGAGAGAGATGGTGTTTGTATATGTCGCTTAAAGCAATGGGTGATGATGACATTTTTCTCCCTTTTCCTCAAGTCATTCGTCACAGTGAATTCAGTCATAGCATCGCTATGAAATCAGTTACTCGTTCTATATTTTCAGTTTGGAAACAGCACGGAAAGAAGCGCACAAATCATCAGAGAAATGATATGTGAGCATTTTTTTTTCTTTCCTTGCGACCTCCTGCCAAAGAGAGGAAAACGTGTTGGAAGGAAAAAGGGGGCTCAGTGGGTAGAGAGGGGGAATAGAAGCCAAGAGGCGAAGCGTTTTTCACAACCTCTTTCACAACCGTCAGTGGTTTCTACAGATTTGTGAGTTGTCGTGACACAGCTATGCTGAGGGGGTGACGGTAAGAGTAGAGGCGAGGTGAGGGAATGTATGGGTTGCCAAAAGGGGGGGGAGGGTCCAAAACTCATTACAAATGCACTGATGGCTGCGTTACTGACTTTGCCAACGACAAGGAACCAAAAGGAGTGTGTCATAATGTAGCACTCCACCCCCTTCTTCATACAGGCATGTATAGGTAACATGTATGTATATCTCAAGTCACTGAAAACGGAGAAAAAAGAAGAAAAATGATGTGCGAGTTCTGGCAGAAGCTCATGCGATGCTTTACTTCCAATGACTGAAAAAGCAGATGCCAAGCAGAGTTACCGAGTGTCTCTTCTTGGCTGCATCCAGGCCAGGGTCCCTGCTGGCATTGCGGCTGTTCCGGAGTATGAGTCCTGACTCCCTGGCCTTCTGTGTTTTCACTGGCGGGGCCGGAGGAGCCATTTTGGGAAGTGCTGAAGCCTTTGAGCCGAACAAGAGACTCTCTGTCTGTCCCCTAGCAGTCTCCTCTGTTTTGGTCTCTAGATCACCAAAAACATCCAAATGTTGTGTGACATCTTTGGGCATCGTGGAGGACGAGTGGTAGGTCCATCGACCTGGGCTGGATGACATGGAGCTTGCCGAAGGCATAGTGAATGTCGGATGGAAGGTGGAGACGTCAGTCCAGTTCATGTCCGAGGATCCCTCCGGAGAACCCACTGACCAGCGATATTCTCGTCTCGAAACTCGCTCGGATTCCTCCTGAACCGCTCTGTCCCTCTCGTCTTTACACGCTACGCTCTTTGACCTCTCCGGCTTGAGAGGAACGATCCTGGTTATTTCTGACTGGTGGCTGCCCGATAGCCGGTGGAAAGACCTCCTCTGAACCTTGTCTGGCAGAGCGCCCTCAATATCCTCTCCTCCCGAGCTACTGATTTTTCTTTCATGCGTCCTGACCTGCCTGAGCTTTACCTCGGCCAGCTCTTTATTGTCAATCAGGCTCTTCCCACGTACCTGTGGGTTGATAATACACTCATCTCTAACATGCGCTAACGAGGTGTCATGTTCCGCCTTTCCCGGTCCATTCACTGAGCCTAAATCTATGTCTGCGGGCTCGACCTGGCTGACTTTACTTTTTATCTGGTCTATTCCGTGAGAGGAGACCTCCTCTGCTGGTACATCCTCTGGCTCGTCGCCTTTAACCCCTCTGACGGGCTGATCCTTACCCTTTGACTCTCCTGACCTCAGGTCATCTTTCATCATCATCATCATCATCACATCTGACGATGGTTCAGGATGGATCACCGTTCCCTGCGTGTTTTCCGGACTGTCCTCCCATTCCGATCCTTCGTCCTCTTCCCCATTGGAGCCTTCACCTTCCTTCTCGTAGATGAACTCTCCGGGCATTCCCAGGTTTAAACTCTGGGGTCTCTTCTTTTTCCTTTGCTTCAACGGTTTATGTTCCATTGCCTGCTGTGAGCCTGGGGCCACGCCGCTGTTCCTCTCCAGATCTAAGGCTGACGGTGCTTCACTTTGAGAAGTTTCTAGAGAAGAGCCCGTGGTCTCCGATAACTGAACCATAAAACGGCTTTTGTTTGTCGGTCGAGGCTCAGAACATTCCTCCGCTTCCCCGGAAGATTTGGCGGACGGAAAGTCATCGTTAATTTCTTTTTCCTCATCCCCCGTTACCTCAATATGTATCATCTTAGCAACATCTATCTCCTTTTCCGGTCCTTTCTTCCTCTCCCAAGAGGAATCAGCCACTAATGGCGGAGAGGTGAGAGCTTTGCTGCTTTCCTCTGCCTTCCAGTCACGGTCTTGTTGATAAGTGTCTTGTTTCTCAATCAATACCCACTCCTCAGAGCCCTACATGTTGATATAGATTAAAAACAGTTAGACACACCAAGAGGAACATTCCTAAGCAGCTCTGCTTCCAGCAATACAATCTCCACAAAGATTCTACGTCTCAAAAAGTCGACAGGTGCATGCTTATGTTGTTTTGGTAAACAGAACACTTGCATTTGGAGATGGAATTACTGTACGTAACTACTGTACGTCGTTATATTGTGTTTTTTTTGTACACTAGGTCAATGGCATATCACGTAATGTTACAGTATGTGCACCATTATACAGCGTATGAAATTTCATCAAACCACAGTTGGTAATACTATATCATAAAAGAGAAAAAGAGAGAAAGAGAGAGAGAGAGAGATATGTGCAACCTCAGGGGACGTCACCACAGTCTTCTGGACGAAACCCTCAACAGAGAGGCTGTTAACAGGGTCCTTTCCCCCTGCTAGACCCACCAGCTGGCAGACAGACGCAGAGGAGAAGGTGGAAGGAGAGAGTTTAAAAGAGAGAGGGGGGGAAACATCCATTAGAGCCCTGACTCTCATACAGAGAGTAAAAGAGGAAAATACAATAAACGTAAATGCAATTCCATGCAACGGGGACAGGGAAAGAGATAAGGGGAGACATAATCAGGATAAACAGGTCCTCACTGAGTGATTCGGTTCGGAACTTGTCATAAAATATTGAAAATAAAGATGCTCTCCACCTGTGACTTACAGCTGCCACATCCACACAGAAAAACTCCACAAATGAGCAGCAGGTATTTGCAATGCAAATCTCCCCTGCAACTAGGCTACATCAAAAGGCTGATTTCCTCTGAACCTCTTGAGACATGATGCTGCATGTCCTCCAGGATACCAGGACCTCACTAACTATCGTTAGTCAGTCAGCGCAAAAACCTTTTTCTTGCCATCGGAATCAGAAAAAAATACGCTTGGTCAAATGTTCTGCTGCAGAGAACGTTTTACATTCTATCGACATCATCTGATTTCTCTCTGATAGAGGATCAGAGATGGCCTCTCAACAGCGCAGACACACCATACAACAACAATCATAGAACTACAGTATCTGTAGAGTGCAATCTTATTACTCTGTCTTTAATAGTATAACAGTGAACAAAGCACTGTGGGAGCTTTTTGTGATCTCCTACGGAGGGAGCCTATCGCTGATAGACAAATAAAGAATAAAGACAGCTCAGATGACTGTTTCTTAAGTGCCTCACATTGAGTGAGATACCTAAAAATATATATTTTGCATCTCATCCATTCAAGTTGTTCCCTACCGAGCTGCTTGTCAGTAATCTTCAAGTACATCTGCCACAATACTGCCACAATCTTTCACTTGTAGGAATGGATAAAGTACACTCAACTGACTGTACTTATGTAAAACACATCACAGATCTCTCTGTTTGCTCTTGCGATCTGTCTATCTTGCAGTAATATCCCCACACGGGAGAAGAAAGTGGTTATTCTGCCTGTAGATATGAAAGTTTTTGGCCGTTAACTCAACCAAGGTTACTCACAAAGAGAGGAATTACACATGACAACAGCCAAAGACTGTAAATGTTAAAAGGTTTCCGGTATGGACAGTCAAGACGTCAGAGCAGACCCCCCCACCAGGTCCTCGCAAACACCCCTCATCCCCTGCCCCAACTCACTGCCTTCTTCTCGGGCGTGCCGCCTGGGGAGGATCCGGACAGGCGCTTCTCGCGATTCATTAGCTTGCTGTTGGGCTCCCTCAGAGCTCTCTTCAGCTCGTTGATACTGGCCTGGTGCTTCAGCAACACATCCTCCGACTTATCCAAAAACTAAAGAGGGAGAACAGTAGCGGACAGAAGAAGAAAAAAAAAGAAGAAGAAAAAAAAAGAGTGGGGGTTTATGGATTAGCAAGAAATCTATAGAATTTATGACACTGACACATTACAATTAAATCATGTTATGCTTTCAATATGCATGGCTGAATGGACTGTGAAATAATGTTTAGAAACATAAAAAAAATAAAACACAACGAGCGCACAGAGAGTCGGTAGAAAATAGGTTACACTGATGTCTCTTAATTCTGGAGATACAGCAAATGGATCTCAAAAAAGTGTTTTGTGGCTATGACTGCATCGCCACTCCGTGGTCTGTTGATGGAAATTACATTTGCGATGCTACTGAAAACCTAATGAAAACAAGAGATAGGCTAATCAAAGTAAGTATATCAATTATTTTTTAGCAGTGTAAACGCTGAATGAAAACAACTGTGACTACATCAGTGCTTATGTGGATGAATTAATGAAAAGGCAGTGTGTACTTTGTTGTTAAATAAGATTTCTGGGCTAAATTAAATGTTTTTCCCTATGAATGCTTATTGTATTCTACAATAGTGAAGACTGGATTGATGCCGGGTACACACTCTCTGTCAGAGTAAAAGAGAATTTTAATGCATTTTCTTGACCTCACAAATTGCAATGTTCCATTTTCAATAGAGGTTTTTCAAAAGGAGTATTACTTCTGAGGCTGCTCAAATTGCAATTTTCCCGCATTAGAACCTGTAAAGACTATCATTCTCTGGTAGCTGCTGCCAGGTGCTGTTGTGAATGTTTAATGTTGATATCTACACGCACAGCTACATATCACACTATAGCACAGTATAGACATTTTCAACTTGACAACATAAACATTCTAAATGGACTACATTTGGTTTCCTGTCAGTTGTTGATATTAGCAAACACTGCAACAGGAAATCAACTGCAGTCCAAGCTGTTCCCTAGCAACACAATTCCACTGAAACCGTCTAAGCTCTGGACACAGGATTAGTTTAGGTTTGATATAAAACGTGCAGCTACACGATATAGGCTATCACAGAGTGCTATCAATAGGACAGTATGTAAGTGCTGAACCCTGGACTAGAGATACAGACAACAAAGGTATAGACACAGAACTTGAATTGACAGAAAGGACCTTTCCTCGAGTAGGCCTCTCCTTTGGTACACTGTAAGATGGCTGCCAAGAATCAAATGCCAAGATGCCGACAGTAAAATAAGCATTGTTTCATGTTTGGCCAGTGTTTGTGATTCAGAAAATTGAAACGTTCCAACACAACTGTCACTGGAATGTTCATCCAAAAATGATTCCTTTGCCACGGTAACACCTCAACTTTCTGAGTCTCACGTGCCAAACCAAACATTGATTTCCATGCATGACAACATTGTAACTAAACATTCCACGGCAGCCATCTTGTGGTGTTTCAGCCAAACGACCATTCGTGAATGTCGATTCGGATGGGAATCGACGGCCATTCTTTCAGTTCAATTTCCGTGCGTACAGAGGTAGGCTACTTAATGAACCGTGGCACAGGTCACAGAGCACAAAAGGCAGAAGACAGCAAGCTGTACCTCCTGTTTGTGCCGGGGGGTCGTCTCCTGGGCCAACTGAGAGGGCTGAGTTGGGGCAGGAGAAGGGGCAGATAGGAGTATGAGGGGGGTAGCGTCAGTCGGAAGAGGAGCACAGGCAGATGCAGAGACAGGGAGGGGGTCGGTAAGTCAAGGAGGCAAGGAGGCAAGCAGACAGCTGGCCAACCCTGGTTCCCTGCATACAGTACACTACAAAAAATATCTCCATCTTAAATTAAGGCAGATTGCTCCCTTTGTTTGAAGATCATGTTGCTCGACAGATTTTTCACTTGTTTTAAAAAACTAAAAGATTTTACGATGCAGGATACAGGATGAAATTATTTTGTTAGGATGGAATTTTTTTTTGCAGTGTAAGGAGGCAAGGAGATAAACAGATGACAAACGGAGCATGCTTCCCTATGTATAGTACGCTGCAAAAAATCTCCATCTGAACAAGTAATTCATTCTTGCATTGAGTCTTGACATGTTATTTCTCTTAAAATACGTGGAAAAATCTGCCAATGGGGTGAGAAAACTTGTTTTCTCAAAAAGTGACTAGCCTATGTCTTGAAATAAGGCCGATCACTCCACTTGTTTTGAGAAAATCCTTGAAAACAGGTTGAATCGTACAAGTGAAATCCTCTCACCCCATTGGCATGTTTTTTTCCGCCTACTTTAATAAAAAAGTTCAGACTCAATTTAAGTTTTAATTACTAGTTAAGATGGATATTTTTCTTTTTTTTGCAGTGTAATGGAGGCAGAGACACAGACACATTACCCTGAGGAACACATGCCAACATGCAAACTGACCTACTGAAGTGGTCACATCGTAGGCCAGACGGAGACAGTAAATACTTATCTAATGTACGGCGGAACGATTTTGGACAAAACATCATATCGTGATTATTTTAGAATCAGAATCTTAGAATTAGAATATTAGAATTAGACATTTTTAGCAGATAGCACGATTGCTTTATAACTTGAGATATCTTCTTTCTTTTTCTTTTTTTAAACGTCTAGTCCTAAGTTTAGAATCTACATTTCCTTTTCATGTCATTTAAAACTCTTTCAGTAGCATATCCAGGGAGTACATCCATTACTACTCTAGCTGGCATTATATCATCTCCCATTGGAGTTCCCAGTGATGACCAATCTCCTTGTATTATATAGACTTAGTCCTTTGAGGAGTGAAGCACAGCTGACTCATTATAACTTTTTTCATTTATTATTCATTATTATTTAAAAAATTTATT
>OMKL01139141.1:0-10127 GCA_900302295.1 Parasudis fraserbrunneri | reverse complement strand
CACTATGATGCGGGTAATACCACCGATTGTTTACTCTTGAGTTGATCCTATCGCCAGTTTCTGATGCGCACACACTTGTAAGTCGCTTTGGATAAAAGCATCTGCTAAATGACTACACTGTAAACTGTAAACTCTAAACTATATAATAGCATATCCCAACAACTGCTTCTTTGCACTGCTGCGGTCAGGCAAGTGCTACCGGAGTCTCATGGCCAGCACAGAGAGACTCAGGAAGAGCTTCTTCCCCCAAGCCATCAGACTGCTCAACACAGACCCATGCTGATTTGCACAGCACCATATTGCACATCACTTATCACTCTGTCACTTTATCACTCATGTAATGTAAATACCATACTGTCCATACTGTTTATACTGTCCACACTCACTATAGTTTTTATATAGCCGTTTTATTTATAGTTTAATGCTGCTACTGTACATTTTCTCATCGTATTTAATTGTATTGTATTTAGTGTATTTAGTGTATCTTTTTTATTAGCCGAACTTGAGCACGTTCTTGAAGAACATGGAAAAAAGCATTTCACTGTGGTGTAACTGCATGTGACAAATAAAACTTGAAACTTGAAACTTGATATTGTTCTCCTGGAGTTGATAAGTAGCTCAAAAAGCTAATGCTAACCATTTCATGTATGTGAATGGAAAATGCTAAAACAATTAGCACCATACACCGCGAGGTGTATAGCTAAATAAAAACATAGATTTGGGTGGTCTAACCTAGTTTGCTAGTTAGTCGATTAGTCAAGCTTTCTAACCAAGTAGGGTCCATTTGATAGATTTGGTCGTTTATAGCAAAATGTTTAAGCTAATGCTAACTGTATCATGTATGTGAATGGAAAATGCTAAAACGATTAGCACCATACTCCGGAAGGTATACGGTGGTTAAATAAAAACACAGATTTAAGTGGTCTAACCTAGTTTGCTATTTAGTAGGGTTGTCAAGCATTCTAACCAATTAGGGTCCATTTGATCAATTTGGTAGTTTATAGCAAAAAGTGTTAGTGATCGAATGGAAAATAAAATGGAACTTGAGCTGAAAGGGAACTGTCAATCAAGTGTGATCTGACCAAGTCCCCACAATCCTGAGAAATGGTCTGAGCAGCCAGATGAGCTGTTTTTGAGCTGGGTTTTATAATAGTTATTCATGTTTTTTAATCAATAAAATTTGGCTGGGTGGTTAATAACACATTTTCTGTGGTATGACAAAATTCAGAACACATGTTCATTATTGTTTTAGCGGTTTAGCTTTAAGTCTACCCAGAAAGCCAGTGTTTTCTGCCTCCAGTATCTCAAAAACCAAAACACTGGTTCAAATGGTTTTTGGGTGGACTGAATGTACTTCCTGTTTGTGACAAACCCATCCGTTTCCTAAAAAAGGTGGACTATTCCTTTAAGAGTATTGTTTATTGACGCGAATGTAGTTGGTGGGCCCCGGGTCTCAAATTAAACCTCTCCAATAGTTCAATGCTCCAACCAGCAGTATATGTGTCATGTGACGATGCATGATCTGTCTGGCGCTTCTGATTGGCTGAGCAGATAGACTTGTTTAGCTACAGCCATGCAACAAACCACAACTGTCAGACAGACTAACCTACTTAACCAAAATCAGCTAGTGAGTTCAGCTTTGAAAATAAATTATTAAACTAAGACGCAGTAAGTGACAGTGTGTGTCTCTGTGCAGTGAGCCTGCAGTCGTAGGGGGGACTAACGTTACTGCAAAGCTTGCCTTTATTTCCAAAGATGAGGTGAGTGTTCAAAGTTTGTAACAATGTGGTGTCTGGTTCGCTCACAAACCTTTTTTTTTTGGCGTGACTAGGCTTGGCAGTGATAAGATACAATTTCCGTGACATTTCAAATCATTTAACTAGGCATGCTTAATATGATCGGTGGTGTTACTAGCTATGTGTAGTAGGGTTACTAGCTAGCTGTGTTTTTCTAACACGGTACTATAATTGTACAGTAACGTAACGTTATGGGCTGTTTCTGTAATGTGTCCCCGATCTTGATCTAATGATCTAGCTAGCTCCGTATCGGGACCCCACTGGCCTGTTGACACCTCAGATGACCAATACAGTCAAAAATGCAGTTTATCCAGATGACTAGTCTGCCCCACTCAGCCTGGCTTCTAGAGAAGCTAGGCAGGTGGTGATGTCTCCAGTGTGGTGGGTTTAGCTTGGGATAAGGATTAGCCGGCGCCTAACACTGTATTTTGGCTGTGGCTGACAGGATTTTGGTCGGTTAACAAAAAAAGTAAATTTTCCTTCCCTGAGAGAGAGTGAACACACTTTATTGGTAGCTGTGTGGTGGTGATTGAGTAATGTGGACAGACATGTTATGTTTTTCTCATCTCACTTCCTGATTTCAGACAACTTCCTGTTTGTTTGTATGTGTTTCAGGTGGGATCATCGACTTCTCTGTGTTGGAGTTGCTCTGCTCTGCTCAGCAGCCATTGTGTCTCCATCGTAAGTCATACAGCTCTAGCTATTCTGTAACATATGCTACCTAATAATACATTATCTACCATACAGCTCTATAGTGCTACCATTTTGTAAGATATACTGCCTAAAATAAATTCATGATGCTACCCAAAACACTGACTACCAAGTTGCAAATTATTCTCTCTCATGACATGTTTTGTCATACAATATGCTGCAATGCCACAACTCAATGGTCATGGTTGTCATTTAGTAATAATCTCCTGCTATTTGATTTCAATCACCTGTTGTTTGCGACATAAATGTCTGCGATCAAATTCTATGAATACTCCTTTTTCATGGTAGGGATGGGCATGTCAAGCTCCTAAATTTCCTTTGAAAACATGTCACTCTAGGAGCCCGTGTACTCCTTGGAAAATAATGTAATTAGAAAAAATACACAAAACCTAATAAGGTGATGTACTTGCTGGTAAACTGGATTAAACTGCAGTCCAAGTTAAAAATGGATGGCCAAACAAACACTTCTCTATGCTCCCATTGTGTTTTGTGGTAAGGCAATGTGTGCCAAAATGCTGGTTCATTCCCTAAATCCTAATGGGAGCATTCAAGAGCATGTAGTCCTTTATTTCCATTTTTTGAGTTGCTGCTTGGAATACATAGTAACAATGGGATGTGTCACTACTTGCATGCATAGAATGAGATTAATCCCCCATAGATATAAAGTTCCTAGATGCCATTTGGTGTTGTACCTTTGCCAAAGGTTTTACTTTGATCATGGAAATCTACTGATGCATATATTTAATTTCAGCAGCAGCACAGTAACTGTTGTTCTCAAACTACAAGAGGAGACGGTTAGAAGACTAGCTGTCACTGTCAGTAGACATTACATAAACATCAGGAAATGACCCTCAGTATCACCACCTCTACTTTTACTGAACAGAGTCGACTCGGATCATTAGTTTTACTGAACAGTAAAGACTTAGACCATTAGTTTTACTGAACAGAATCTATTCAGATCATTAGTTTTACTGAACAATATAGACATAGATCATTAGTTTTGCTGAACAGTATAGATTTAGACCATTCGTTCTGCTGAATAGTATAGACTTAGACCATTCATTTTACCGAACAGTAGAGACTTAGACCATTAGCTTGAGGTCACTTGACCAAAATGACTGACATATAATCCACTTCTCTCCATTAGAGACATCTTGCATGCTTCGACTGTATGTGCCAAAAATACAGAAAATGAAGTCGCTGTGTTCTCATTTCTTACATGTAATACATGGCTCTTGATATTGGATTTTGGGAAGGGGATGGGGGTGTCGACAAGGTCTTTACAACAATGCAGAAATTCCATGCCCACAGGACAGCAGAGCTGGGACCAGATTGTATTGAACTGAAACGTTCAGAACGCTGGTCCCAGTCAGAATTCCAGTGGTTGTTTACCTCTGAGTCGGTGACCAAACCTTTGTTATATAGGATTCTTGGGCTCCGATACAGATGCCCTATTTTAGACTGGAATCGGCCCGATATCTGAAACCACTATTGGTGCATCCTTAATTCTCTGTGATGACATTGTGGTGTTGCTTAATCATTTCCTGGCTGATACAACCCGCTTCCTCTTTCATACTGTCAATGCTGTGTGTGTGTTAACAGACATATGTGGACCAAGCTGATTCTGACTCATCATTGGCCAACTACTTTCTGTGGTGTGAGTTCCGTCCTGCTCTTTCCTCATGTTTGAATTCATGTTGATGGCTTTTAATGTCATGTGACAATGTTTTAGGGTCATATCTCGAGAAGCAGTATTACTCAGATAAGTGTGAAAAATATTTATATGCAATCACCATTCATGCTTTGAATAATTTGTCAAAATAAACATGAATGTTGGCTGTCAAAATCTTTAAACATCAATAGTAATGTTAACCTACTGTAATTCCTAAAAGGTAGGGTTGTCGCGATCGGACAGATCGTAATCGGAGCCGATCACAGCATATTTTAATTGATCGGTATTGATCAGTATCGGCTATGTTAAGCAGGTCAAATTCCAATCCTTTTTTGTAAATAAATGAAAACCACTAAGGGAAAGCTGTGATGTCGGCTACTTTTTTTTCTTAAAGCATAGCTATTCAATTACCAAGCACATCTTGTCTATATTGGACTGGTTTTACTAACTCTTAATATACTTGAAGTGTGCACTGTGCAGCTGTATTATCTAGGAAAATACAAATATCGGATCAGGACTCAGTATCGGCAAATATTAAATGACTGATTGGGGGAAAAAAACTTGATCGGGACAAGGTCATCAAACCACCTGTATCAAGAAAATAAAGGTTTAATAATCTTTCTTAATTATCAACTTTGAATCTCATTGGTCCTGACATTTATGACCTCAGTAAGCTCTGAATGCTGTCACCATGTGAATGAATAAGTCATGTGCCATTCACCAGTTTAGGAGAAGTGGTCAAATGCAGCATACAGCTGATGCTTTAGAATTCAGGTTCCGGCTTGTAATGTCATGTGACCAGTATCAGGTCATGTGACTTGAGTATGTGTTAGTCTTATCATAATCAGATGGAGTGGAAATATTATTCCGCCCCATGCTTTGGGCACTGTACCAATGTATTGTGCATACTATTAAGTAGGTAGAGTTCAGTCTGAACTTTGAGATACAACTCTGGATTTGGACCACTGTTGTGTCATGTGACTGCTATCAGGTGGTGTGACTGCTATCAGGTCATGTGACTGCTATCAGGTGATATGACTGACTGTGTGGCAGAAATTCTGAAAGTACAATGAATTAAGAACAAGGGCAGAGTGAGTTGCCACCAGTGGCAGAGAGAGCTGACGCTAGGGGCAGAGTGTCTAACCATGAGTGAGTGAGTGAATTAATACTTAGTGAGTTAGTGACATTGCCGATGTACATCATGTTGTACCAAAAAAGAAAAGAAGAAAAAATGGAAGAAAGTTGTGAGCGATTAAGGAGAGTTTAGATAGTTGTGTGATTTCTGTGTTAATGTTCTCAGATGGAACACTGTCACCCAAACATCAGCTACTGGACACTACATGGACTCTGGTGAGACCTGCTGTGTGTGTGTGTGTGTGTGTGTGTTAGGGCTGGGTATTGAAAATCAATACGGTCAATGTATTGATTGAATCAAAGCATGACTAGCGTTATTGTATTCAATATGACTTTATTGACAAATCAACACAAAGCTCTTTGGGTCATAGTTATTGCATTGGAGCAGGTTCTGTTCTCAACCTGGTGGCCGGGACTCCCAAGGGGGTTGCAAGTTGATTACAAATACATCATCATGTTTATAATATATGGTAAAGATACTTTTGTTCTTGTGAAATAATATTTGAAGTCTAAAGCCCTCCTCCAATCATTAATCATGTTAAATAGCCAGAGAAGGGAAATAAAAATCATTGCTTTGTGTCAAAGTTCACTGTTCTGTATGTGCTTGACTATGTAGAGGGGTCCCGAACAGGCATCCTTCTGTTTTTAAGGGGTTCCACACCAAAAGGTTTGAGAAGGAGTGCATCAGTGAACTACAGTAGGCCTACCGCAGAACATACATGATATGTGTGGTTTTTTTTCCTTCTTCAGGCCAGATAAAGGGATTGACTGTAATAAGACCTGGGCATTCAACTCCTCACAAATAATGGTAGGTGTGTGTGTGTGCGTGTGTGCGTGCGTGCGTGCGTGTGTGCGTGCGTGTTTTTTCAATAACGAGATATGTCAGGATATCTGCCTGGGTGGAAAATCACAGCTTAGATAATCCAAGTGATGGTCAGGTCATTATTGTATTGGTGATGAGGTTGAAGGTGAAACTGAAACATTTACACAACTAGTTGTTAATGAAATGTTAAAAGGAGATGATAAAGGTATTGGTTAGGGCTGGGAGGTTCATTGAATATGAAGGTATAACATCATGGACCCATGCAAACTTGCAAAGGTATGGATTTTTACAATACTGTTGTCCACGATATGCATACTTTTTTTTTTTTCCTTGCAGCAGTATTAAAAGTAAAAGAAAGTAGACCACTTTGAATGAAATACCACCATGACAATTGTACAAGATAAATACACAAAAAATATGTCATATCACATTGTAATTTGTACTAAGAAAAATATGGTGATATAATATTTTGCCCATATCGCCAAGCCCTAGTATTGGTTATTGTTCAGTCAGGAAAGAGGCTGAATAGTGTCTTTCATGTTGTTTACCAGGACCTGCTTCCAGACATGGAAAGGAGCTGGCCTGACCTCCGCAACCTCACCTCCCCTGGCTTCTGGTAATATATCAATCAATTGATCTTTCTATTTCCATCTTGTCTTTCTGACCTTCTTAATCCCTCCTCTTCTGAGTTTGGTATTTGTACCAACGCTGCTTACTTTCTATTCATACAGTACATAGTTATACTACAGTATAGCAGTTGAGACTCATTCATTCCTATCAACCTGTGACCGAGCTCACAAAAAGAAACCCATTTTATTAGGCCTCATTTGACTGACTGACTGACTGACTGTCTGTCTGTCTGTCTGTCTGTCTCAACAGGAAGTATGAGTGGCATAAACATGGTACCTGTGCAGCCAAAGCTGATTCTCTCAACAGCCAACACAAATACTTCAGCAAGGCCCTGGAACTGTACCACTTACTGGACTTGGATAGGTACACACACACACACACACACACACACACACACACACACACACACACACACACACACACACACATATACATACAGTTAACATAAACTATTGACATTTACTTAAAGCTGCAATCTCTGAGCATATTGTCTCACTGTCAGGAAGAAAACTCTGGTACTTGTAGAAACTCTGGTACACCTCCAGCCCTCGGTGTGTACAATATCAAACTTAAGGTATGGAGGGCACTGTTTAAGGAAGGCTGTATTGGACTTAAATGAGGTGACAGACACACTTATGTGCTCATAAAGTAGTGCTTTAGTAGTTATTCTTCACATTTATCAGTTGTTCTTCACATTTAACCACTGACATTCTAGTTCTCAACATTTTATTCATTTTATTATTTATTCATTTTATTATTTATTTATTTAATTTTATTAATTTTTTTCTTCTATTTATTGTCCTACTGTTGTACTGATGACAAGTCTCTGGATAAGAGACACAACTAAATACTAATGTTGGTAAACGGCCATCTGTTTCTGTCTTTAGAGTCCTGAGGAAGTTTAAGATTGTCCCTTCAGACAAAATTTACTACTCAGTAAGTATTTTATTTTATTCTAGAACTCCTTAAGCATTCTGTTCTAGAACTCCGTAAGCATTAGGGGTGCAAACGTGTATATAAGCAAATGATTACTCGCTAAATAAATCATGAGCGATTACAAAAAAGTTCTAACTGGAAATAATTTTCTAGGCCTAAAATTCACTGTATATTCCAAAGAAATAGAAAATGTCTACCTTGGACTCACCACCAGTCTGGGTATCTGTCAGGCTAATAATGAACCTCTATCTAGCATTATATGCAGCCCCACAACGATTCTAGTGCACAATGGAGGCTTTGCACGGAATGTTTGCGTAGTTCTTCTTCTTCGAACATGGCTGCATGTAACCTTGGTAACCACTTTTAAAAGAAAATGCCTAATTTCTGTGCAGCGGTAGAGTAGGTAAAACACTGGAAAAACATGCTATTACTGTTCCACTGTGACTTGTTTACAAGTAATGAAAGACCAAATTATAACATTTCTCATATATCAACACATAGCAACCATTGTCTTCCAACATGGTGGATAAATGGGAATTCTAAACATTCTGTGAAAGGCCTCTTATCATAGACTGGACTGTGTTAAAAACAAACAAACCACAAAACAATTACTCGAGCACTCATTAAAGATCCCCTTTTTTATGGCTACCTCCTCTTGGAGGCATGGCTTTGACCATACATATTGTTATTTGTGTAGAACTTGTCACCAGAGCACCTTTTTTAAATCTTTTCCCTGGAGAGGGAGAGCTTCTCTGTACTTCCCTGAAATCTGAGTTGCATGTATGATGTCACTAATAGGTCAAACCTATTATAGCCCAATATGTGGTAACTTAACAGCTATTGTATTGACATGTCTTGAAAGAATATAAGCTGCCAACTTGAAATTCCGGTTAAATATCAATAGGTGTTTGTTGCCAATTTGTATATTCATATATCCTTGCATTCTCAATGAGGGCAAAGGTGTAGATATGCTGCTAAGCCATTCTCAGTAGTTTATTGAACAATTTTGTGGATTTATACAAATTGTTTATACAAATGTATACAAATTGTTATTCAATATAGAACATTTTTGAAGGGTTTAAAATTTATCTGGAGGGGATCTTTAAGGTTTAATGTGTGTAATTAGATTAGAGAAAATGTTGAGTAAGTATTCTGATCTAGAACTCCGTAAGCATTCTGATCTAGAACTCAGTTAAGTATTATGTTCTCGTGTTCTATTCTCAGAAGTACTACTGGGTATTCATTCGATGTAATTCAATATTCTATACATCCCTTTCTGTTTGTATTCTTACAATGACGTGATACTATGTAGGAGTTTTTTTAATATTATGATTCTAATATGTCAAGGATGTAATAACATACAGTTATGTGGCAACAGTGTGGTTTTATGAGGTCACACAGCTGGTTATAATCACATCTTGCTTAACCTTCCACACCACGATTCCTGTGTGTGTGTGTGTGTGTGTGTGTGTGTGTGTGTAGTTTTCAAGCATTGAGACAGTCCTAGAGAACGTCTACAAAGTCAAACCGAAGATCCAGTGTGTTCATCCCAACTCTTTGGTCCATCCACATTCCTACAGGGTAGGTTGATGCACCACATCACATCACACTGTCTGACTTACAGGACTGTGTAAACCTCTCATTGGCGCCGACTTCTTCCATCATCAAAATGGCAATTTCCTTATCGCCGTCTCTACGAACAATAAGTCTTCAAGCTAGCAAACTACACTCTCATGATAACCATTTCTCCCCTGGTGCTATTTTGTGCTTAGTACTGCCCCTAGATGATTGTGATTGGTTTGAGAAATATAAACAACCAAGAATGTTTTTTTCTTAGTGCGCAATGATAATGGGTTCTGCCAGACGTCTCTCTTGTGCTAAAGTAGTGTGGAGAGAGGTCTGGCTGTGCAAGACTACATCACACTAGGTGTGTCTAGTTTGTTCTGATTCATTTGTATGTTTAGTGCGTGATTTTATGATTGAATAAGTGTGTGTGTGTGTGTGTGTGTGTGTGTGTGTTTGTAGGTGCAGACTTTGGGCCAGATTGAGGTTTGTTTCAGCCCAGAGTTCATCCTGATGGATTGTGAGAAATCTGTTACCATGGAAACCGTTGCCAAGAAAGACCACGGGATGTCAGGATTCAGTGTGTGTGACCCCAATATGCCTGTGTCCTACCCACCTCCTTCTTAAAACACACACACACACACACACACACACACCAACCAGGGCTTGTACATGTACTGTATTAATTCATAAAGCTGTTCTATTTTCCTTGATAAAGAATGTCACCCAGAAACATCCTCAATGCATTTCAGGTGAACTACCTTGAATGGCAGGAACTTTACATAATAGACCATTTCAAACATGACAACATAGACATTCTAAATGGACCCAAGTTTTATTTCCTGTTGCAGTGTTTGCTAAT